>LGRX02022651.1:0-11118 GCA_001247695.2 Cymbomonas tetramitiformis | reverse complement strand
CGCTGGCCTGTCATGTAGGTTCACTACAGCGCCTGATACTGGCCTGTCATGTTAGTTCACTACAGCGCCTGACGCTGGCCTGTCATGTTAGTTCACTACAGCGCCTGGCGCCTGGAGCTGGAGACCTCCGCGCACGAGCCACAAGTGACGCGAGCTGGAGACCTCCGCGCACGAGCCACACGTGACGCGAGCTGGAGACCTCCGCGCACGAGCCACACGTGACGCGAGCTGGAGACCTCCGCGCACAAGCCACAAGTGACGCGAGCTGGAGACCTCCGCGCACGAGCCACAAGTGACGCGAGCTGGAGACCTCCGCGCACGAGCCACACGTGACGCGAGCTGGAGACCTCCGCGCACGAGCCACACGTGACGCGAGCTGGAGACCTCCGCGCACAAGCCACAAGTGACGCGAGCTGGAGACCTCCGCGCACGAGCCACAAGTGACGGGCACTGCACCCGGCAAGGTTAAGCATGCACAAAGGCGAACAAGGTCCGCTCGAAACTCACCGGATTCTCCTCCGTCGATGAGGCCACTTTCTCGGGCAAGTCTCTCGGAGCCGCCAACCGAGGGATGATCAGCTTGCATGGCGTGGACCAGGGGGTCCTCAGCCCTCCAACCTGAGGCTCTTGCAGCCTCTTCGGGGTGCTGGGTTCGGCGTCCACCGCCTGCGGGAGCTCACGCACGACTCGTCAAGATCTGGATTTGCATGAGCAGAAGTGCTGTTGAGAGATTCGGGAACGATTTGGCGGCCTCGAAACTGCACTCGAAGGGGCACAAGGTGGCGGGCGTCATGTCGCCGGGTGCAGCCGCACCGCGGTTGGAGCCGACCACCTAAACTCGGCGTTGACCAGCAGCTCGTTGAGCTTCTTGTGGTCCACCACGTAGTCTCGAGGAACGTACCCTTGCTGCGCGCGATCAGCAGGGTTCGGATGTAAGTCTGCAAAGAAACCTCAGCGAAAGAGTCGTGCAGAGAGGCAGCGCACCTTCGTTGTTGCTTTGGGATTGGCGCCTCCTTGCAGCAGAGCGTGAACGACCGAATACGAACCACGTTTGGTGCCGTAGTGCAGGGCCGTCCACCAGTTCTGCGAGGGCGGACGCGGCAGTGGACAGCCCATAAGACGACTGCGGACGGTGTTCAGCAGGGGAATGGAGTGACTCGTTGCAACAAGGAGTTCAGATACCACTCAACACGGGACAGCCAATAAAGTAAGCAGGGAAACGGAGTGATACTTTGCAACAAGGAGTTCAGACACTCAGCACGGGAGAGCAAATATGATAACTGTGGAGGGTATTCGGTAGGGGAACCAGTAAACGGTCCGCAGGGAGGAAGTTCCAAAAAACATGTGTAAAGTCTAGATGGCGAAATACCTGGTTGACCGCGTCGACCGTGGCGCCAGCCTGAAGTAAGACTTGCACAGTTCCAACCTGGCCTGCATGTGCCGCTGCTTGGAGAGCTGTCCAGCCAGCCTGAGGGGCTCCACCAGTTATCGTCAAGCATTCTTACTTCCGCAAAAGTTTACGTGGTCTGTCAACGAAATGGCATAAATGGCGCCCTGTCGCTGAACGTCAGAACGTTTGGTCCAAGTGTTGCGACTCGTGGACGGAGAGGCGGCGAAAAGGCGTGTCCTTACCTCGTCCACGCCGTTCACATTGGCAACTTTTCGAAAGAGTCCGCCCCGGAGGAGCTCCTGGACCTTTGCTTCGTCTCCCGCAGTGGCAGCGGTGATTAACTCCGAAGGGGCAGGCGGCTGACGCATGTGTTCTCCTCCGCGGTGACCTACCGTTAAAGGAAAAAATACACTAAGATTTCGCCGTCGGTGGCCGTGCCCTCAGGCTGCGAGGGTCCCGCGCTTTCCAAGTGCGATCGGCGGAGGTGAGACAACGCGATCGCGTGATGGCAATTCCAAGGCACTGAAAACAGTGCCTTGAAGAGTTCGCGCCGAACGTTATAGGAAATTAGATAGCACACAACACACTGTCACACATGCGCTTTGACACTCAGGGAATGTGGGCTCGGGCGGAAGATATTTATAAAGAATACACGAGAAATGTAACTCATACTTGGTGGCAGTGAGTTCCCACTTTCAAAACAACAAAGGAGAGCACTGTATTCTGCGATAAGTGGCCAAACAAGAGTATAAGAAACCAGGCGTTGGGAGAGGGTGTGTGTGCGTGCGTGTGTGCGTGTGTGCGCGTGTGCGTGTGTGTGTTTGCGCACCTCTACACTACGAGATGTCAGGCATGATTGTGCTTCCCACAAGCTACTGCGAGCAGTGCATATATTGGTATGTTCAAAACAGCCGGGAAAATGATGGCCTCATACGCTGCACCTTGGTATCAACGGGGAATGGATTCAATCGGCTATAATGTAGAGCTCAGCTGTGCACGATTTCACTCGACAGTCGGACATACCGATAGCTCAACCTGAGCTCCACGGTCACTCGACTGTCGTGTGTCAGATCACCCTTTTGCCTTTATTTTATTATTATTTGCCTAACCTTAAACCTAAGCCTAATAGCCTTTTGCTTTTCGAAAGCGGAAAGGCCTTGCGTTGGGAGGTCGAATATTTTCAAAAACTCTCCCCCTTCTGTCGGGGACCGAACACCCCCCGTACACGGGGGTCTACCCAGTACAAACAATTCACTGTAATTTCAGGCAATTATTTCTAATTTGAAATGATTCAAAAGTACCAAAATATTTTTAATCAAATTCTTGCTAGCCCCGAATGGTGGGAGTGACCTAAACGGTCTAAGTCAGTCTAGCCCGTTGTAACTACTAGGGAGCTTCTAGGAAGTTGCAGCCTGCCTCCCACACCGCCAAGGTGCGGGAGGGTGGGCGTAGAAAATTGACTACTTCAGTAGTCCAGGCGAGTTAGAATTTGAAAAGTTCTCTAACTGCACCTGTTGCACACTGATATACTAGGTACTGCTCAGTGTTGCGCGTGTCTCTTCGTGGCTCCTTTTCACGAACTTTCACTTCCAAAGTCCGTGAAACCTGCGAAACTCACGGGGACGCTGACTTTGCCCACTGTATGGGGGGTCCGCTCCTTCTAGTTTCACCCTTGCCTGAGTGCAGTGCCTCGTGCCAATTGTCATCTTGTCATTTCTTCCCCACACTCCGCGATAGACTAAAACCCAAACTTGTGTGTTTTATCTTCATCTTAGTCCTCTATCCGAAAGCCCGAACGTAGTCCAGTTTCCGTCTCTGCACTGATATATATACCCATTATATATATCTCCTCTTTCATGAGGTTATGGGCCCACCACGCTTCCACTTCCACTGCGCCCGTGATCTCTGTGACCCCGCCGTACGTGCAAGTTTTTGGTCGCCTTCGAGCTACTTTCATCACCGATGACCTCACGCGCTCGACTCCTCCGAGTTTCTCGAAAAATAGCGTTGCCGCTACGGCCATTTTTCGCATAAACTCTCCTCGCACACGGGGGTCTACCCAAAACAAACAATTCACTGTACTTTTAGGCAATTATTTCTAATTTGAAATGATTCAAAATTACCAAAATATTTCTAATCAAATTCTTGCTAGCCCAGAATGGTGGGAGTGACCTAAACGGTCTAAGTCAGTCTAGCCCGCTGCATCGCTACTAGGAAGCTTCTAGTAAGCTGCAGTCTGCCTCCCACATCAGTTGCAGACTGGCTTAGTTGTCAACCCCAGCCCGTTGTTGGCTCAGCTTGCCAGCAGCCTCAGCCAATAGAGAGGGCAACTCTAGTCTACGTTCAACAGATAATTCTTCATGCCCCTTATAAGCACGAGAGGTCCAGTCACCCAACAACTTAATAAGGGTGTGGTCCGCCCCGAGCTTGAAAGGCATTTTGGCACCACCCCGACGGAAGGTGTGTCCCGCAAACTTATAGGGTGTTGAATTGAAAATAATAATAATAAATGGAAAACGTTTGGGGCGGGGGGCTTTGGGCTTTGTGTTAGATATATAGGTCTGTTATATATATCTAGCTAGTTGATATAAACCCTGAGTTGAGGGTTTTCGGGATCAGAACGATAAAGTGTGATTGATAAAAGAGAGGCGTACATAAATACCTACCGGGTGTTTCCCGTCTACTGGTGAAGGTCACCCAGCCTACTATAGGAAGTGACAAGTGACAGATTTAGCTGTCGGTGTGTCACATCCAGCACACCACCTAGGGTGGTGACCGGAGCTAGTGGTGAAACGAAGCAACAAACTCCCTACTCAACTTCAGGAGGAAACTACAACACAACTGGGGGCCTGTACTCTTGGTCAGGGCGGTCCCAGCTCACGCAGCAAAGATTGCCAGATACGATTGTTAAGTGCCAAAACCCTAAACACAGCTCAAATTCAAGGAGCTATTCTGCACATCTAGAAAGCTAATCACTAGCTAATCTCTAGGCAGGCACGGTGGAAGCAACCTCAGTCACTGGAGGCTCCCGAAACTGGTCGGCCAGCTCGGAGCAGCGTGAGGGTGCAGTAGTTGCCGGCCCCCGGGGCCGGTGGTAAATCATGCGTAGACGAAATTAATGAATCTCCGATGTCTCACGGGGGACTAGATATCCAGTACTGCCCCCTGTATGACATTCCTCGATGCATGTGACAGATGACTGCATTATTCGGCTCGAGACCGCGAGTCACAGCGATAGAGACCGCGAGCCACGTGTTAGAGTACTCGAGCATTACCGTAGCCGTACTCGTACAGCTTTACACAGCGCACGTAGCATAGGCTACTTAGACTCTCTTACTCTCATATGTTATATCTTTTACAGTCACATATCTCACGTTTCAGCCTCATATTTTTGCTTACAGCGATAGTATTAAAACACCGATATACAGAATATTCTACCCTGTATGTGTTTCAAACTATCTATTAGGTTATGTTTTACCACAACGCACCACTGCCATTTCTGATCTCACGCCCGATTTCAAATTAGCCGCCAGACGCGTGTTGAACTGGCAGTCAGCAAAATTATTTGATGATTGCCTTTTGCGGTTGAACTGACACTCCGCAGGTCGGGCCGGCGTTAATTTTACATTACTTTTACCTTTTATGATTGGGAATTCTTTTACGATTGCCCTCTCGGCCTTTCATTTAACTTCAATGTTGAAACGCGACCGTTAATTATCGCATCGCTCTGCCAAAACTTGAGGGAAGCCTTAGATTTTAGGTAAATTACGAGCATTTGCCGCGGAAGCGCTGGCCAATTTTTTGAAAATTAAGAAAACTTAACGAATAAAATCTTCATCTACAACCCTACGAGAACGACAAGCGCAACATCGTCACCTTCACCAACTCCAACGGACTGGAAGGACTACCATGTTGTCGTTCACACCTACAACAACACCGGGATCCCAACCACCAACCGAAGAGCGTAACCCACAAGCTCAACGACGTTTATTTACTTCACGTCAACCTCTTTCGGCATCTCCAACACTCGAAGAAGTTTCCATCACGACCAACGCCCTTCTCCAAGATGTGCATGCGCTCACCGCCACCGTCACTGAGCTCATCACCACCCTCGCCTCGCTTGGATCAGCATTTCAGCGCTCATCTGCTCAGACCGACGACATCTACGAGAATTACGTCACGAAGGAGGAACTCGACGACGTTAATCAACTCAACGAGACTGTCATCAACGACCTCATCAAAGTACGCGACGAGTGCAAGGACGCCACCTCACTGGCTCGCACTCTGGCGAGTAGAACTTACCGGAATATCCTAGTACACCAGATATCAGATAGTCCCGTACTCAGTGTGGATAAACTGTATAAGATAGATAAACCCTAAGCTAGATATACCCGGAACGGTCTCGGACGGTCTCGGAGTCTCGGAGTCCTCGTAGTCGTCCGTGTCATAGCCTGTCAGGTCAGTCGGATGGACGGCGGCGTGATTAACCGTCTGCACGAAGCCTCCGAACTCACCGCATGTCGCCTCCGTGGTGGTCACCCGCGCCGATTGAGCTGGCGCGGGTTGTACATCCTTCACCTGCGAGACAGGCATAGCAGGGGCCGGCACGGCGGACGCCGGTGCCGCCGCAACCTGCCGGAACCTGCCCCTCCGGTGTGATCCCCGCCGCAGCGGTAGGGCCACACACCAGAGCCGACGCATGCCCCTCAACCGCACTCCCAGGAACAAAGGATGCGTGAGTGTAGTGTACCTTTTCTTGGGCGGCCTGAACCTCAGTGGTGAGGGCATCAAGCCGCCGCAAGATGTCCTCGTCGTCCGCGCCGTCAGCCGTAGGCTGCACGCTGAAGCCGTAGGCCGACACGTCGATGCCGCCAACCCCGCCCGCGGAAAGCACAGCGGGAGGACCGTAAGCCGACGCCGCACGGGCGAAGGCCTCCGGACCATCATCCGCAGCCTCCTGGAAGACCTGCACAAGTGCCAGAGTGTGGAGACCCTCCGCATCCTCCTCCTCAATAGGAATGCAGAAGGCCGCTGCCGTGGCCGACGAATGCTGGCGCCCACCAAGAGGGCAGTCGCGGTACGCGTGATAGGCGTCCCCTTTGCCCGCCTTGCGGCAACGGTGGCAAAGGGGCCTCGCCTTCATGTTGTCCCTGTCGAAGCCCACAGGTGGTGCCGTGTGCACACCCACCCGATGGCCCCGCGGATGCTGCTTACCGCGCGGTTGCGGCCGCTGCTGTCGTTGAACCGCGCCCGCACGATTGTCTCGCACGAGCGCCTTCAAGGCGGCGATCTCGTCGAGGAGAACCGCATACTCAGACGACGTGATAAGCGCGGAGGGCTTACCGTCCGCCCCCAGCGTCTGCTTCTCGCGCACTGCCACCCCATCGTCCGACTGCGCCCAGGCCTGAAAGATAGCCACCACGAGAGCCTGGAGCGAGCGGAGAGCGACCCCGCTGAGGTCACCCGCAAGCGGATAACGCACCTTCACCGCCGCGTAGAAGACTGGGTCGATGCGGTTGTACAAAGAGAGCTTGCGGGTCTCGTCGGTGGGCCGCCAGTCAGGAGCACGGTTATCCCGCACCAGGCGTTGCTCACGAGCCAAGATCGGCTGCGGGTCAACGCCTGCGGGATAACGAAGAGCTGCGTGCTCCTGCTGGTGGCTCTCGCGCAGGGCTGCCGGCACACTCCCTTTGATGATGTCAATGAGAGCTCGACGTACATCTCGGTCGGCCGAAGAGTCCGTACCCCGAAGCCAGGTGTCAGCCACAGAGTTCCGCTCCACGACGAGGGCCAAGACGTCATAGTAGAGGAGTCTATTAACCTTCTCGATAACCAGAGAGGTGGGGTCGTCGAGGTCAAAGGGGGCCAAGTCCAGCCCAGCGGACTGAAACTCGGTCCGAAGCTGCACCACCAACTCGGAGAGGCGGTCCGCGTCGTCAGTACCACGATAATGATGTTTCTTGGAACCAAGGATATCCTCGCGGATACCCTTGGCCCAAGCCCGGTGCAAGCGCCCCTTGTAGACCATGTCAACCGCCGCATGGACGCATGCTGGTCGACAAGGTTCTTCCGTAACGCGACAGCAGCGTCGGAGTTGCTGGAAGTGGCAGGGGGCACAACGGGCGGCGTGCTAGCGGTCGGGGTGTCCCGAACCGCGTCCAGAAGCCGTATTGAGGCGTCCAAGTCGGAGTCCCTCAATAGGCGTTTGCGAGCTCTTGTTGATGTAGCCATACTTCTGAAAGCCAGAGAAAAGATGATGCGCGGTAGCGCGTTTGGGTGTTGTGGCGGAAATGGAGTGAAGGCGTAACGGCAGAACGTGCGGAGCGGCGAAAAGAGCGTGGGGCACTTGCAAATGTCGATGTGGTCGAAGGTGTCCGGAGCACCAGCCCAAAATACGTAAACCAGCGGGATCAGGGCAGGTAAAGTAACGTAAGTGAACATTGCCAAAACCGAGCAATAGCAACGCGCGGTGCCCATGACTCGCAGCCACAAGAAACGTCTACCGTAAAACCATGGTCCAAATCAAGGTAAGGTTTGCGCGGAGTCCAAAAATGCAAAAACTTCTCAAAAATCTTTTATTTGATAAATAGGTTGCCCGGTACACCCTGTACATATTGCGCACTTCAGGTATCAAATTGACCACGTGAATGAAAAGTTATGGTCGATACCGCTCGGTCACCCCCCATACTTAACCATACTTAAGCGCAAACTTAAATCGCTCGTATCTCAAAATCTAGATTTTGAAAAGTTTTTGCATTTTTGGACTCCGCGCAAACCTTACCTTGAAATCCTAGTCGCACCCAAACGCGCAAGTGCGCACCACCTCTTCAAGCGGCTGCTTAGCCAATCATGGCCAAGATAGCAAGTGGAATAAAAGCGTGGATGGGGCCACGACCTACCGGAATATCCTAGTACACCAGATATCAGATAGTCCCGTACTCAGTGTGGATAAACTGTATAAGATAAATAAACCCTAAGCTAGATATACCCGGAACGGTCTCGGACGGTCTCGGAGTCTAGCCTACCTGTGACACCGCGTGTGTCACAGTACGAACCTACAGATCAGTCAGCAGTCCAGTGTTGGTCCTAGGGATCTGTCATAGGGGCCTGACCGGGACTCCCAGTCAGGCAGTAGTTCCGGCAGTTGGTGGGAGACTTACGATGAAAAGTTCAGGGGGCAAACGCAGTGTGCAGAAATTATACAACCATCACAAGATTTTCTCTTGAAAATATATAAATTAACTTTATAGTGGAGCGCCCCCTGAATTTTCGAAACACTTCGGACTTGACCGCGCTTCAAGTAAGCGGTGAAATAACCCCTTTGGGGCATTTTAAAGCAGCTCTAGCGCAGTATTTTATTTCATTTGGTAACAATAATTTGTTTCAGAATGTCCACGCCTTGTTGTGGGCCACTCTAGAAGAGTTTTACGCTAGCGCTTGGAACGCTCTTTGGCTTTGGGAAGATTCGACGAGATGGTGCACTACGATCTTCTTACAGTTGATTTGTATTTTATTTCCGTTATATTGTATGGTAACATGACAATTTTCTAGCTACGCTTAATCATACGCGTTTGCACTCGAAGTTTCTCTTGTTCACAAATTCACAGATCGGCAGACCCTTCGATAGCGGGAAAACTGCTATTCTAACGGCGGTTTGGACTTTACCGGCGTCTTCCTCGCGGAAAACTACCCCATTTAAGTATTTTCATCACTTCATTTGGTTGAACTTTCGAGGAGATGGGTGATCTCTTGGCAACCCTATCTTTTTTACGACAGTTTTTTTCAGTTTGCATTGCGAACGTGGCATTAGCTCAAACAGAGCGCCAAACTGCGGTTTGGAGGTCTCGGTTAAAACCCGGGATGCCACACAATAGAAGAGTGTTCAACGACACTCGTTTACTTACCTTCTCCTTTTTGAAAGATTCGCAGGTTTTCAGACCCTTCGATAGCGGGAAAACCGCTATTTTCACGACTATTTTGACTTCACGAGCGTTTTCCTCGCGGAAAACTACCCCATGTAAGTATTTTCATCACTTCCTTTGGTTAACTTTTCGAAGAGATGGGTGATCTCTTCGCAACCCTATCTTTTTGACGACAGTTTTTTTTCAGTTTGCACTGCGATCGAGGCATTAGCTCAAACAGAGCGCCAAACTGCGGTTTGGAGGTCTCGGTGAAAACCCGGGATGCCACACAATAGAAGAGTGTTCAACGACACTCGTTTACTTACCTTCTCCTTTTTGAAAGATTCGCAGGTTTTCAGACCCTTCGATAGCGGGAAAATCGCTATTTTCACGACTATTTTGACTTCACGAGCGTTTTCCTCGCGGAAAACTACCCCATGTAAGTATTTTCATCACTTCCTTTGGTTAACTTTTCGAAGAGATGGGTGATCTCTTCGCAACCCTATCTTTTTGACGACAGTTTTTTTCAGTTTGCATTGCGAACGTGGCATTAGCTCAAACAGAGCGCCAAACTGCGGTTTGGAGGTCTCGGTTAAAACCCGGGATGCCACACAATAGAAGAGTGTTCAACGACACTCGTTTACTTACCTTCTCCTTTTTGAAAGATTCGCAGGTTTTCAGACCCTTCGATAGCGGGAAAACCGCTATTTTCACGACTATTTTGACTTCACGAGCGTTTTCCTCGCGGAAAACTACCCCATGTAAGTATTTTCATCACTTCCTTTGGTTAACTTTTCGAAGAGATGGGTGATCTCTTCGCAACCCTATCTTTTTGACGACAGTTTTTTTTTTTCAGTTTGCACTGCGATCGAGGCATTAGCTCAAACAGAGCGCCAAACTGCGGTTTGGAGGTCTCGGTGAAAACCCGGGATGCCACACAATAGAAGAGTGTTCAACGACACTCGTTTACTTACCTTCTCCTTTTTGAAAGATTCGCAGGTTTTCAGACCCTTCGATAGCGGGAAAACCGCTATTTTCACGACTATTTTGACACGAGCGTTTTCCTCGCGGAAAACTACCCCATGTAAGTATTTTCATCACTTCCTTTGGTTAACTTTCGAAGAGATGGGTGATCTCTTCGCAACCCTATCTTTTTGACGACAGTTTTTTTTTCAGTTTGCACTGCGATCGAGGCATTAGCTCAAACAGAGCGCCAAACTGCGGTTTGGAGGTCTCGGTGAAAACCCGGGATGCCACACAATAAAGGTGTGCTTTCTATCTTCTTTTCACCCTCTTTGTTTGGACGTCCGATCTTTCCTTTTCTTTAGGCTTGGAGTTCTAACCTTTTCGTTCTTGCGTGCTCCATGTAGGAACATTACGTTTCGAGTTTCCATCATCTATCTCTTCTACAAAGGTATGTTTCTTTTTACCAAAGAATGATCCTTGAACTGTTTGTTAAGGCCCTCGACAACTTGTTAAGGCATTGAACTTTTATTCAGGGCCTGAAGAAAAAGCTCAAGCTGAGGTCTCGGTGAAAACCCGGGATGCCACACAATAAAGGTGTGCTTTCTATCTTGTTTTCACCCTCTTTGTTTGGACGTCCGATCTTTCCTTTTCTTTAGGCTTGGAGTTCTAACCTTTTCGTTCTTGTGTGGTCCATGTAGGAAAATTACGTTTCGAGTTTCCATCATCTATCTCTTCTACAAAGGTATGTTTCTTTTTACCAAAGAATGCCCCCCCTTGCTCATCTGCACCCTCCAGCTCAACCAAAGATTGAGCGGTGGGGGGTGCGCACACGCATAGGGGGTGGGTTGAGCTCGAGGGCGC
>LGRX02022650.1:0-15656 GCA_001247695.2 Cymbomonas tetramitiformis | reverse complement strand
GAGCCCTCATGTCCAGGATGCAGCCGGTCACAAGCTGACGGGAGCCCGCATGTCCAGGATGTAGCCAGTTACAAGGGAGTGCGGCGCACGCATACCGCACTGTGAACCACCGCAGCTGATGAATGTTTTGGTTTGTCGATTGGGGTTCGGGCATGGCGCCCCTCATCCGATGTTGTACAGCAAGGTATTAGGTGCTGTGAGGTGACAGAGCAGGTGCAGGAATGGGTGCAGTGAACGGCCGATGTTGGAAGGTGAGGAGGCGCAGGTGCAGGAATGGGTGCAGTGAACGGCCGATGTTGGGAGGTGAGGAGGCGCAGGTACAGGAATGGGTGCAGTGAACGGCCGATGTTGGGAGGTGAGGAGGCGCAGGTGCAGGAATGGGTGCAGTGAATGGCCGATGTTGGGAGGTGAGGAGGCGCAGGTGCAGGAATGGGTGCAGTGAACGGCCGGTGTTGGGAGGTGGGGAGGCGCAGGTGCAGGAATGGGTGGAACACAAGACAAGCGTGGAGGCTCAGATGCTGAACATGCAGAATCAGATCATGGACACCCTCGGGCAGCATGCAGCGCTGATGGAATCGGACCTTGCAGAAAACGTGGAGCGCGTGGCTGCAAACGCCAGCACATCTGACATCCACCAGGTGCTCCACAGCCACGCCGGCACCTTCCTCGTAGCGGTCCATGCCGCCTGGCGAGTTGGACACCATGAAAAAAAGCTATTGATTGAGCCCGTGCACTGAAATCAAGCAGATGTGGTGCCAGCAGCAGACTACCAAACAGTTCTATCTTGCTATCTAGTGCCCTAAAAACCCTAAACCTGAAAAACCAAAATCTTTGGAAGGGGGAAGGAGCACTGGCCGCAGTTGTTGGACCACACGATGCTGAAGCAGGCGCAGCTGCAGGAAGACCTTGAGGAGGAGATCAAAGCGCGCACCGAAGGACAAGACTTGCAGCAGGTGGTGCTATGATCCACTCGGACAGTGAGGAGTGAGCTTGCATTTCAGGGCTAATGCCCACAGTACGCGGTGTCTAGGTCCATCCAATCAGTGCTATACCGCCATGCCATAAACAGCCACGACGCACTCTGACTTCCTCGTAGCTGTGCTAATTGTGGGTGTTGTCTGCATCTCTGCCTTGTAATTTGCACGCGTTGCATTGCATTTGGTTAACAATAGCTTGGACGGTCATGATGATGAGCCATTTTTGCCATGCTGCAACAGGTTCAGCTGGATGTCATCCTTAAGGCACTGAATTGGGATGAGTAACGTGTTAGGGAGAGAGAGCAAGAGGCTGTTAGAATTTGAGGGCATACTTCCAAGGAGATGCCGGAGGAATGCCGAAAGCCCTTACTTTCTGTGATACTTCTGAATATCAAAGATATGCGTATCACAACAACAGCAGAATATAAGTATGTGGGGCAATCGGATATTATAATAAGGGCGCCGTGATTTGAATACCATGACAGTGAGCAGGCCGAAACGTGTACACCTCATTACTGCTAAACAAAAAGTGCTAGAACTGTTGGGAACTAGATACGGCAAATTGCCAGATATTTTTTAGGTATCCCTTTCAAATCCGAAATGCTTGCAATAACAGCCTACTATACATTCTATTTTTTTCAATCATCAGATCGACTGACTTGCATCTCAGGTCGTATTGATGCATTTCCAGGGATTGTCAAATTCGCCTTTTTTAACCCTACGTTTCTGGAAATGTGCAGCACACTACGCTGCTGCTGCAATCATAATGCATGTACCGAACGCGCTGATGCAAAGGTGTGCTCAAGTAGCATGTTTGTAGCACAGTGCTGTGCGTGATTCGTAAACCACGGCGAAAATGTATGCGCATGCTGGCAGACTCGCCCGCAAATGGTGTCTGAATCACCCATTGGCACCAGGTAACAGTTAAGGAAAGGGTGTGTAGCGCTGGGCCAGCGTCACATGACACTGGCACACAGCAGGCGCCTTATGTTGACACGATGGCATGGTATTCCGAGGAGTGACGTGAAAGTCAGTTTTGCGTGGGGCGGAGCATTGGCGTGAAGGAGGCAATAATACAAGAGGCAAATTAAATGCACAGATTACTGTAGCATATGTGCAGCGCGTAGTGCAGAACATGATAAACACTTGCCAGCTGTCGATATGATCTACAGAGATATACCACTTCTTGTAGCCGCATATTTACGGCAGGTGTGCATTCGGGTTTGAACGCTGCTGCAGCCAGATTTTGCAGAGGTTTTGCAATTGCGGTCACGTATATATGTATCCGTATACTAACATTTTCATTATGTATGTAGCAGCATGCTGCAGAAGAGCTACACGAAAGTAAAGTCCGGTGTTGACTCGGCACATTTACTGCAGTACCGTATGGGGGTGTTTGTAAGCCCGACACATGGGGCATTAGAATAAGCGCATCTCAAGAGCGCGGCTTCTCACATATAAGAATCTTTTCACGGAGCTTTTCGTAGCATGGATCGAAGTGGTCGCCATTGCCAATCGGCCTACCGCCACAGTCCCCGGTATAAGTTTGACCAAGCTCTGCGTTGGTTGAGCGTGTATAGCGTACAGGTGCGAACTGCATGCAGCGGCGTGTCGTCTACGGTAACTAGTATATCACTTGCGCTTGAACTTGATTTGCCATCAGGAGGAACGAAGAGATCTCAGTTGTCCATAGTGTACATGAAGTCGCTCCATGGATATCGGAGGTGTAGAAAGACAGTGACGAGCGTCGTGTCTACTTGTAGAACTGAATTGTGCATTTTGAAGTTTGCGAGTTCAGCCGGAGTTGTGGCAACCAGTCGTACTTATTCAGAGAGGTATATAACACACCATCGGTGATAATCTGCAGGGTCGGTGTAGTTGATGATGGCAACAAGCCTGCGATCGAGTTGTAACACTTATTCAGTATACGTACTGCAAAGCTCGTTGCCCGCGTATGCTGCTGGAAGATTTCCAATTGACGGGTGACACCAGTGCGCGACACGGCACACCCGACACGCGATCAGCGTTGTCCCCGGGCTCCCTGCCCAGTCAATCGTATAATATTCCAGGGAATAAATCGAGAATGCAGTCCTGTCATGCTTCAGCGCAATCTAGACTCCACAAATGGCCTTTCGAATGGAACGTGTCTGGTCGTTTATGAGGTTTCGCCCCGCTTGATGGATGATGTCGAGTTTTTGGGTGGTCGACACGCCGACAAACTTGTATGGGTTTGTCGAATTCCGATGATCGTTGAGCCCGAGCTCACAGGTGCGCACCGTTGGCATATCGAACCCACATTTATTTCACGCGTCGTGCTTCGCCTAGCCTTTCGCTTTCGTAACTAAAGGTGTGCGCGCTTGATTCTTTCTTGCAGGGGTGCCTTGCGCGTTTAGACATACCAATTCCCCATCCGCCCCGCCTTCGCCCGATGACGATCAATAAAGTCAAGGCCAAACTTTATAGAACATGTGGGGCTATACCTACCGAAGACGACGAGTGTTTTCGCATGGGCAATTCGGGTATAGTGCATGTTGCCTTTTCGCGTGCCACCCGTCAGTGCAATGTCGTCGTTTTATTTGACCGAGGCCGGCGATCACCAGCCCGCCAATGCCAGTGGTGTCTTCACCTTGAATGGCGTCTTCCCTGAGGCATTGTTGCCCAACACTCGTGCTACCGTACCTCCGATCCGAGATGTGGAGGATCCCATATTTGACGCCTTCGACCATACACATGGCACCCATGATATACCGGCAAAGTGTCATCTAAGAATTAGTTAATGATGCCGAAATTGTCTTGTTAGCGCGGCCCAAAACGGGTCCAGACACGTCTGCCGTTCGCGCACGCTCATTGGTCCTACGTGGCATACAAGCCGACGGCTTCAAAAACAATCATTTTCCAATTCACTAAAAAACATTGTTGAAGCTGCACGTGCTCTACAGAGGGCTCAGACTTTCATACGGCGTATTGCAAAGTACCGAGTCGCTCACAGTTGCGTATTTTAAGAAGCTTTTCAGATGACGCGGTTTGATTAGGAGAAAAATTCACAACAAAAGATGCGATCATTTTTGTTCAGTTTTTAAAGAACCCTTTTTATACAACTTTTGGTGTTGCCGAATTTTGAGTTCAACGGGCCTGAGTCGATAGTAGTTGACCCTGATGCCTGAGCCCCCCTGGCGCGCGTTTTCGTGCTGAATTTCCGGGTCGTTACCCTACAGGGAAAATGGTTCACTTCTGCATCACGTGTGTCCTAGACCTCAGGATGGCCTCACTGAAAGAGTTCTGTTATCACGATATTCGAAAGTGTCAACGGTGTCTCGAGCCCGTCAGAGAATTAGAGCTTTCTATCGTAGAAAACAGAGGGTTCGTCGTAGAGCTTATTAAGGTTACTTTCAGAGATTCAAACGGTCAGGACAAAGCAAATAAGTTCGTAACAGTCAGTAGATTTCCACGTCAGGTCGTATTCGACAGCATGATCCGACCACTCGGCAAGAAGGTCGCAGAGTCTAACACTAGGGCGCACGGCGAAAGCATCTCAGTTATGCTCATTCAGCAGCGTCATATTGATGCCTTCGAGCGTTTCTTCCCGAAAATGGGCCTGGGAGCGAGCAAAGTGCTCCCACGTCGAGACATTGCGTTCATAGGACCCCCTATTACTATGAAGCACAGTGTCGCGTATGATGCGGAGCACGAAGTCAAGATTACTTTTCAGGTCTTAGTTTTTAATCAAGCAGGTGTCCTGGTTATCCCGACGCAGGCTATCCGAGCCACCCGCGAACATGGCACAAACCCCCAGAGTTTTTACCTCTAGCATTCATCAAAGAAGTTGCCTCAAAAATACCAAGAGAATTATGGCACAAAAGCCTCGGTGTCAGTTCAGCCTATTTAGAGCTAGGTGCAGCCATGGCAACCGAGGCGAGAGAGTACGCAGACGAGCACGCCTTCGAGCACTGTGAACCAGAGGGCCGCGAGTTCCTCCGAAGCTTACACGCCACCTGCGAACGGCGTCGGAGTGAGCGTCTTGCAGCCTTAACAGGTGGCGTTTGACCCCCCCCCGTGACTCCCGTATCTTTCAGTGCGAGTGCTTGTGCGGCCGCACGGTGTCGTTTTTCCTGTAGGTGCCGGGAATGTGCCCTGCTTTGCACGGACTTGTCTATTATCCTGTGTACAACCTCCAACTTGACTGACTGTGCTGTTCGAGATATCTTCTAAGACTTGGGCGGGGCGATGACAGGCACCGCCCATGTCTTCTAAGACTTGGGCGGGGCGATGACAGACACCGCCCATGTCTTCTAAGACTTGGGCGGGGCGATGACAGGCACCGCCCATGTCTTCTAAGACTTGGGCGGGGCGATGACAGGCACCGCCCATGTCTTCTAAGACTTGGGCGGGGCGATGACAGACACCGCCCATGTCTTCTACGACTTGGGCGGGGCGATGACAGGCACCGCCCACGTCTTCTAAAACTTGGGCGGGGCGATGACAGGCACCGCCCATGTCTTCTAAGACTTGGGCGGGGCGATGACAGGCACCGCCCATGTTTCCTAGAACTTGGGCGGGGCGATGACAGTGACCGCCCATGTTTTCTAAGACTTGGGCGGGGCGATGACAGGCACCGCCCATGTCTTCTAAGACTTGGGCGGGGCGATGACAGTGACCGCCCATGTCTTCTAAAACTTGGGCGGGGCGATGACAGACACCGCCCATGTCTTCTAAGACTTGGGCGGGGCGATGACAGTGACCGCCCATGTCTTCTAAGACTTGGGCGGGGCGATGACAGACACCGCCCATGTTTCCTAGAAACACACTATTCGATGAAAATGACATTATCATATGTCATTTTTGGATTTATATATATTTCAAAAAAATCAGGGTTTAGTGATATTTATGCGCGAAATAGGGATACATAAAGGCAACACGGTAGAAAAGTGCAGTATGCGTACAATGAAAACACCGAAATATGCATACATGTATCATTCTTTATTCAAATGTTTACGAGTAGAGTTCTTTTCACCCTATACCGTCGAGGCATGACTGATACTATCAGTCAGGGCGGTCGACAAATCCTACTATTTTATTCATCATTATCATCTGCGTCATCTTCATCTAATGCGTCTTCCTCAGATTCGGCAGTGGCCGCTTCCTTGCCCTTCGCCGTCGGTTCGCTCTTCTGTTTTGGCTTCGTCTCGGCCGTTTGATCGGGCTCGGCGTCGAAATTGGTCAGCCGTTGCTGCGCAGAGCTGACCATGAACTGGTCGTGGTCGAAGCCGATCGCGTTCATACCACACCTCATGGCGGCCATGGACGTCGAGCCGACGCCGCAGCAAGCGTCGAGAATCCAGTTGAGTGGATGGCCGTTCTCATCCACCTTGCCTGGATTGTCACCGAGCATGTGGCACTGGATCAGCTCCATCAACAGTGCTAGGGGTTTCTGATGGTTATTCACGACTTTGCCCTCGCGTTTGAACATCTGGTGCACAACCGGGAAGCCGCGCAAAAGTGACGCGCGGCTGTAACGTTCACCTTCCCCCAGATCAAAGTTGAACATCCACTCAGGCTTTTTAGAAGACTGCCCCTGGGCATCGCATTTTACATGGTACCCCAGGACGCCACATTCAACGTCATTGTAGCGTACGGACTTGTTGGGGTTCATGTGCACGTTCGCCTTGTGCCAGAAGAACCGCTCCGCGCGGCCGGAGCAGTAATTGTCAATCACCTCCAGGAAATCGTTTTGTTGGGCGAAACCGCAAAAAATAGCGACTGTCCATGCCGGGGAGGTGGTCTTGGCGTTGAAAGACTCCAGGAACGGTTGCACCTCCTTCTTGGTCATCGCGTCGGGAGTCTTCTCCTTGTCAAGTTCGTAATTGCAGTCGATGATCGTCCCCGTGAAGGGCAGTCTCGGGACGTCCTTCATATCGGTCATGCTGCCCTTGACGATCTTCCAACGAGGTAGCATCGGCACGTTCTCCTGATGTGTGGGCTCGTCGTTCTCCAGACCTGCCTCTCCTGGAACCTTAGCCTCCGGCCCGTCGGTCCGCGCCTCCCGATAGAGTTTGATGTCGACTTTCACCTCGATCTGTTGCAAGCCTTGGATGTGAGCCGCGCTTGGTGCCTGCGCTTCTTTGAGATTTGCCCGCGCGTTCTCGACGTAATTCAAGATCGCGTGCGGAACTTCCCCAGCCCCCCCCCGGCGCGCTCCCCCCTGAGTTGAAGGTAAGCAGCCGATCAACGACTCGATTTTCTCTTGGGAGCTCCAGTAGAGGGTGAACTCGTCCTTGAATTCGTCCCAGGTTTCCAATCCCGCCGCGGACACCAAGTGCTTCTGCACCATGCGTTCCTTCTTGAACTGGCTTATCATCAGGCCTCCCTCTTTTACTGACAAGTCCTTGTTAATAATCTGGCGCAGATAAGTGTCCACCTTGTCGAACTCCGCCTCCCCCGCCAAGCCGCCCAAGTTAATCCAGAACGTCATACCCATGGATTTGGCATTGTGGAGAAACTGAGCTTCTTCCACCAAAATGCCTGCCCCTCTAGACGAGCCCGCTCCGTGGTCCCCGCCTCCTCGTTGCACCTCGTCTTCTATCTGTAAGTAAAAAAAACATTTTTAGCATGTCTTAAAATATAGAAAAGGATGCTTTGGGAGGGAGAACACTGTTTGAAGCAGAAGTAAAAAGTAATTTACCTGTCGGTTGGAGGTGCCCTTTTTGCCAGATTTTTTGGCGGGTCCCTTAGCGGGCGAAGATGAGGCCTTGCGCTTTTTGGTCTTCGAAGCCAAAGGGTTTTTCATGCCCTTCAGGTCAAACCTTCTGTAAGCCTCCATGATACTAACGCAGAGGGCCCACGTCTGCGGCCGGAAATTGGCAATTGTCCAGTGCATGAAGTAGTGGTTGATTTGCACGCCGCCGAGCACTTGATGCTTGGACATCGCTACTTCCTTCACATGCGTCTCCATCGACTGGTTCAAGTGAGACATTACGGGGTACCAATCTGTGACCCGATCGAGGTGAGCGTCGATGTCATCGTTCAGCACCGTCATCGTCACCTCTACCACAGGGTCTCCCTCAGGGTTTTCCTCGTTCTCAAACGTCCCCCGCTTCTCCATGTACTGGAATCCCTGGGGATATTTCTCGGGATCCGGGACTGAAAATCCATGCTCTGATTCGAATTCCGCCATTTTTTTCACCAGCCCTCCGTCCTCGTAATACCCAGGTTGATAAGGGGTACCCCGTTTGGTGTCCTCGGGGACGCTGGCGACGAACTCGGAGATCAACGCTTCTCGGTAAACCTTGTACACGACCCCATGCTTTTCGAAAAGGGTCGAACGGAGCCCTTGCATGAACTGAGTGTTGTCTTTGCCTTTCTGCTTCTGGTCGATCATGTTCTGCATCTCGCCTAAGAACCGAATCATGTCAGGCGTGAGACCGATGTAGATCTTGCTCTCGAAGTACTGGAAGGCTATCTCCGCCGGGATTTCCTCGTGACACTCGTCGGTGGCTTGATAACAGTGCTGGTGCCCAAAAACCTTGCCGCGGTATCCTCCCCTCAGAGCTTTTTTCAGGGAGAATTCGGCACGGGTTTTGACATCGTCGATCGCAACAAGACCCGCATTAAAAGGGGCCCACGGGTTCTCCTTCCTGCTAGACTTGATCTCGTTCACCCAGCCCCTCTCTTGATCTCGGCATGCCTCGTACCCCGTCGCGTGGTACAGGCATTTGATGGTAAGACGAAACACACTCCCTTGCTCCGCCGCCTCGTCGAAATCCATCGGATTCGGCCACCGGTGCTCCATCTCGATTTGCTTGCACAGCTCTGCTTTCTCCTCATATTCCATCTTTGATGCATGCTCCACTTTCAGCTTAGCGTGCCACCCACATGCAGCCACCTCGGCCGCCTTCCTTGCCTCAGATGGGGTGGCCACTTGAGACATATCCACATTAGCGCCTGCTCCAGTAAACGCTCTGGAGCCACCAGGTCCTTGAAGGGCGCGTTCGGCAGCACGCTGCACATCCGTTCTCCTGGCAGCCTGGGACAAGACGAAACTGTTCATTAGCTAATGAACGCCTTCCGCCCCGGTCAGGGCTCAGGGCGCGCGTTTCGAGGCGAAAAGCGTTCATTAGCTAATGAACGCCTTCGATCCGCCCCGGTGCAGGCTCAGGGCGCGCGTTTCCAGGCGGAAAGCGTTCATTAGCCAATGAACGCCTTCCGCCCCGGTGCAGGCTCAGGGCGCGCGTTTCCAGGCGGAAAGCGTTCATTAGCTAATGAACGCCTTCCGCCCCGGTCAGGGCTCAGGGCGCGCGTTTCGAGGCGAAAAGCGTTCATTAGCTAATGAACGCCTTCCGCCCCGGTCCAGGCTCAGGGCGCGCGTTTCGAGGCGGAAAGCGTTCATTAGCTAATGAACGCTTTCCGCCAAAGGACAGGCTCAAGGCGCGCGTTTCGAGGCAGAAAGGGTTCATTATCTAATGAACGCTTTCCGCCCAAGGACAGCCTCAAGGCGCGCAAGGGACGTACCGAAGCGTGTGCAACAGGTTTTTTTGCCACCAAGGCTGAGGTCATCAGGCACTACCGATGGCCTCTTGCTTTGCCAGAAAGAAGCTGTAATCGACGATTTCCACGCCGTGTTTACATAGCTCGCCAGATAGAATTCCTTGCTTTTCCCCTCGTTTTCTGCCCTACTTTTAAATGTTGCAAAGCTGAAAACCGATTCGTGTGCTTAGGACAGCTCAGGTCTTCCTCAAAATTATCGCTGTCTAGTTCGATCACAGTGTGCTTGTTGTTCCTAAGAGCAACGAAATACAAAATTGGAGTTTTGTTTTCAATTATACTATACGCAACACGTCTTTCTGAAAGAAGAAGACCTCCTTCTACAGTCGTAGAGCTGTATTGAGGAAAACTGTAAATCATTTCTTCACCCATATCGTTTGGGTCATCAGGGTGGATTATTATTCGCAAGGTGTCTGCAGAATTGTCGGATTCTAGCGTTCTAACAATGCTCCACTTGTGGCCAAGGTACAACTGGAAAGTATGATTTTCCCTCAGTGCTTGAAATGTTTCTGCTGTCGCCATACTGAAATGAGAGAAATTGGCTGTCAACTGTAAAAGGGGTGTGTGTGAAAGAACTTTGGAAAAGTGATGTAACTTTACTAAAATATTGTAAGTCATTTCTGGCGGCTAAAAATGACATGTCAAATATCGATGACGATTTCCGTCAAAAATGACATCTGCTGTCGCTTTCTGATTCGGTGTGGTCAGATCAAGGATGTGATTTTAAGATATGCTGGTGTCATTTGCGCTGAAATCGAGAATCGATCGATTCAGTAAGATAGAAATTCTCCGTTGACTCAAAAGTTCATATCATTTTCAGAACGACAAAAACGGCTTCATAAGCTAATGACGGCTAATTTTGACGAAAATATGTTTTCTATTCCTTTTGATGAGGGTTGCGAGATTATCTGCAAACCGTGCCCGGGAATAATTATTGAAGATTCTATGGAAATGGGGGCTGACTTTTTTGATAAAGAGCCAATTCCAAGCACAGCCCCAAGCGCAAATACGCAATTGGTTCTTTGGAACGCGCCTTTGACGTCTAGATCGGAAGTTAGCTCTAATTCTTCACGCGTTTCCGGGACACGCGCTTTGCGCGAAATTGACTGACAAGAGATAAAAAGCAGACTAGAATCAGAATTTTCAGAGACAAGTTTAGACTTGCTTAATGAAGAACCTCTTCGGTGCATTAACGGTGAAGTAAACAAGCAGATTGTAACGCGCAAACCGTACGAATCCGACATACGCAAGCAGAAATATACAGGCGTAATTAGTATCAAGCAGCGACGTTTGCAGGCTGACAGTATATCAATGGCAGAAACCATTAAGTGCAATTGCAAGTCGTACTGCTGTCTATCTTTCTCATCGGCAGATATTAAGTCCTTTCGCGAAAATATTTTCAGTATGTCGCAAAAAGATAGGAAGGAATACTTCATCAAAGACTTGCTAAAAAACAGCTCACGATGTGAAGACAAATTCGACTTCAAATACTTTTTGGCCAAGAAGCAGGTATGTTTATTTTTGAACTCGTTCATTAGCTAATGAACGGTCTCTGGCCAAAGCGCGACTCAACACTTAGACACTTTGGCTGCGGGAACCGTTCATTAGCTAATGAACGGTCTCTGGCCAAAGCGCGACTCACAATTAGACACTTTGGCTGCGGGAACCGTTCATTAGCTAATGAACGGCCCCTGGCCAAAGCCCGACTCTCAATTAGACACTTTGGCTGCGGGAACCGTTCATTAGCTAATGAACGGCCCCTGGCCAAAGCCCGTCTCTCAATTAGACACTTTGGCTGCGGGAACCGTTCATTAGCTAATGAACGGCCTCTGGCCAAAGCGCGACTCACAATTAGACACTTTGGCTACGGGAACCGTTCATTAGCTAATGAACGGTCTCTGGCCAAAGCGCGACTCACAATTAGACACTTTGGCTACGGGAACCGTTCATTAGCTAATGAACGGCCTCTCGCCAAAGCGCGACTCACAATTAGACACTTTGGCTACGGGAACCGTTCATTAGCTAATGAACGGCCTCTGGCCAAAGCGCGACTCACAATTAGACACTTTGGCTGCGGGAACCGTTCATTAGCTAATGAACGGTCTCTGCCCAAAGCGCGACTCACGATTAGACACTTTGGCTGCGGGAACCGTTCATTAGCTAATGAACGGCCCCTGGCCAAAGCGCGACCCACAATTAGACACTTTGGCTGCGGGAACCGTTCATTAGCTAATGAACGGTCTCTGGCCAAAGCGAAATTTTTCTTGGACCTTGTGGTAGATTGTGTAATATTGTTCAGCACAGGAATGTGGAATATTGTATGATAAATTTCTAAATTTACGATGTGTACATATTCGCGACATTGCTCGAGTTGGTACGGCGCTAGGCGTGCAGTGTCGGTACGCCTGCAGACGTGCAGTGTTGGGGGTGTCTCCCAAGCGTCTTAAATTGGCATGACCTACCAAAACCCTTATGCTTTTTTTGGATAATGTGTTAATAATTTTTGAGTGACGGTGTCTTTTTTTTTTTGTAACAGGTGTGCTTTAAGTTCTACTATATGGCTTACGGCATCAGCTACGGGTATCTTCAAGACTGTCGAACACGCGTGCTCGAGGGCCGACACACGTTTGTTCATGATTGACGTACGAGGAGGACAACCGCAAGGTTTCCCTGAAACGCGAGTCGGTCGTCGCATGGCTCGAGAAATACGCGGACGAATACGGACAACCCCAACCTCACAAACCCGAGAAGCACCTTTCAGATGGATTGACCATCGAAGAGCTGTGGGACGAGTACCTTCAGAGCTTGGGTGAGAATGAGGAGAGCAAAAAACTCTCTCTCAGTTACTGGTACAAAATATTTGAAGAAGATTGCAGCAAGTGGCTAAAGATTCCATCGGTGAACCGATTTTCTCACTGCGATGTTTGCGCGTCCTTCAAGTTATTGAAGGAAGGCTTAACCAAATCTCAAAAAGGTGAATATTCATGAATAGCTTTGTGATGTGTTTATATGTTTATGTAATTTGTTCACTGACCCGATTTTGTGTATCATGCACAGGGCAATACAACGGGCCTCTCAACAAACATCTGGCAATCGCACGAGCGGAGCGCCAGAAGTTCTACAAACATGGTCGTAAAGCGAATATGACCAAGAGCATTGCCATGAACAGAACTTGGCATAAGTATGCCTCGGTGATCATCGATGGCATGACGCAGTGGACCACCCGACTGCCACACTTTCGACGTATCCCTAAACATCTGGACTCTAATGACTTCCTTGACGTGCACAACATGGGGAGCATGATCGAGAACGTGGGCCGCTTCATGGATTTCAACTACGCCAACTTCAAGGACGATGCGAACTTCCTTGTCAACGTTTTGCACCGGGATATCCTCCGCATTCAAGAGCATCGACGCAACGGGGACGGGGGAAATTCATACCCGATGCCGGAAGTATTGTATGTACAGCTTGACAATGTGAGCACCAACAAGAGCAAGTTGATGTTGGCATACGCAGCTTGGCTGGTGCACACGGGCGTCTTTCGCAAGGTGAAACTCAACTTTCTATTGGTGGGACATACGCACGAGAACATTGACCAGATGTTTTCACGCTTCTCCGTGCGTCTACGACGCAAGCAAGCTTGGACGCTCGACGAGATGATAGAGGTCGCACAAGAATGCTTTACGGATGGTGTAATATGCGAGCACACCGAGAAGATCTTCGACTTCAGCTCTTGGTTTGATGGTCACGTCTTCGATTGCCACAATATTTTGGCACAACAGGCTTTCAAGTTCAAGATGAACGAGCACGGCGAAGTGGGCATGCAGTACAAACAGTATTCCATTTCACCAAAATGGTTACCCGAGACTCCATTGCCAAAGCTTGTTTCTACACCCCCTGTCGCGGGGCCTGGATACATCAAGCCGATTCCTTTTACCGAAGAAGGCATCGAAAAGCTTGAGCATGCCTTACAGGCGTTGAAGGACATTTTGGGCACAAAGCTCACGGAGGTGCACGAAAAGTTTTGGCGCGAGGATGTCATCGAGAAACAGCGCCACCTAACTGCTGGTGGAGATTGTCAAGCGCCCGCGATACCCTTCCAGCATCCCGAGAAAATCGCCATCGAGCGCAATGCCACCTTGGTTCGACTGATAGAGGCGCCCGCGTTGGCGATAGAAGCTGCCGGGGCTGCCGCCGTCCCCGCTATACCGGTGCGCATCCAACGCCGAATTGATCGAGCGCCGATAGAAGTGTACAACGGTAAATGGAAACACCAAGGTCGAGCCCAAAAGCGAGCAGAGCAGTACGTGGACAACGCCCAGTGGGAGGTCACCTACGGCCAGATGACAGTCGGCAGCTTTGCGGTGGCTCTCGCGGTGGAATCTGAAAACGACAAGTTCGCTTTCCGCGTACAACTGAGGCGAAGCGAATGGTCGGATCCGTTGTACTTGGTGAAGGTGGAGGCGCGCTATCCGTCAACTCAACAGCTGCAATATCGCTATTTCCAACCCAAAAAGCACACCGACACCAAGAAGAAGCACCTCGGCAAGCAACTTGCGAGTCACGTAGGAGCTTTCGCAGCGCCACCGGGGCACCGACCGTCTACCGAGACTTTCGATAAGAATGAAATAGTGCTGGCATGGAATGTGGATGCGAAAGACCCCGAACGGAGTATACCGAACGAGCAATACGCGCAGATAGTCGTCGCTTTGCTTGCACAACAATCCAAACGCACGCGCAAGGACCTAGGTGACTTGAATGAATCGGATGATTCCGATGAAGACGAAGCTTTTGATAATTGCGTAGCGGTAGCGGTAGCACCTGATGTGGACGCGTAAAGCAAGACGAAAAAAACATGTAAATAATATGTGTATAACGTGTATATAGATTCTGAGTCAAAAGTTCTTTGTGTTTTCACTCCTCCTAGATTTCGAAAAAGTGCATTTGACCTCAATTTTGTACCATAAAAACCATTAAATCTAATGCACAACCCGCACTTGCATGTTCTTGACTGTTAAAATGCGGCTTTTTAATCCTATCATGAGGTAAATAAGGCAATATCATTTTCACATGAGAATATCATTTTCATCGAATAGTGTGTTTAGAACTTGGGCGGGGCGATGACAGTGACCGCCCATGTCTTCTAAGACTTGGGCGGGGCGATGACAGTCAGCGCCCATGTTTCCTAAGACTTGGGCGGGGAGTTTCGCAAGGTTAAACAGAACCGAGTGTAGGTATTGGGCCACTGTTTGGGCCCTGGTTTGGCTGCCGTCCATTTAGCTGTCCATGTGGACGGCCCAAATTGTGACGGCCGGGGGCCAAAACATTCTTAACATTCTAACATTTCGCAAATTAGGGCTCCCATAGGGCGCTCTTTATCAGGCGTTTCGTTGAAATGGTGGGAAAGGTGCAGCGGGCCCATATGATATATCTGCTACTAATGTATGCAATACTTGCCAATGCTTAGATGCGGTGGAAGCACTGGCGATTCAGTTCAAGGCACCATGGCTCGTTTATTCGAGCACTTGTACCATTCAGCACAAATACGTTCTGCACAAGCCGCATCCTTTCCTATCACCGCATCAAAGCCGGCTTGCACATATCTTTGTAACTTCTCATCCTCTGCATCGCCTGACCTCATAATGATCATTCCCTTGAATCCCATACTCCGCAACTCTTGCATAATGCTGATCCCATTCACTGCTTCAGACTCTTCTGGTGTTGATAGTGCTTGGCTGAGCAGGTGATCCAAGATGACAATGTGCACTCCTTCTCTCATAACAAGTGCAGAAAAGTCTAGAACCTCTGCCTGCGTTTCGCCGCATACCAATATCAGCCCAGCCTGCAGCTTCCTGAGAGCAGTAGTCAGGAGGAAGCGAGCAAAGGGGCAATCGTCCAGCACGGCGACCTTTACCCAAGGTTGCAGTACCTTTGCACTCTCGTTATCATTCGACAGAGAGGATGCCTGCTTCTCATTCACCGCTTCCATATGGTCCGTATTCAGTTTTGTGCAGACTGCATCTGGGATCACGATAGAGTACAACAGTGTCTCATCCGACTTGTCAGTATCGACGCCACAACGAAGCTGCCATCCCATGTGACTAATGCACTGTCTGCATGGTGGCCCTGGCGATCCTGGTG
>LGRX02022648.1:0-11618 GCA_001247695.2 Cymbomonas tetramitiformis | reverse complement strand
GGCTCCCAAGTGTCGTGTTTCGCATCTGGAAAGTTATCCCAGCCAACAAGCCATTGCGCGTTGCCTTTTGCCACCCGCTCTGCCTTAATCTCTCGCACGCTGTAAACGATATCATCACTGCCGGCAGGGTCGAAAGGGGTTTGCTGCGTCCGTTTGATAGGGCCTTTCCCTTGGGCGACGAGTTTCACATGGTTAGGCTTACTTCCACGTCCACGTTTACCCATCTTGATTCACACAGGCAGTCGATAGTTCGTCAATAGTCGTGACACTCCGTCACACTGTAAATTGAGGTCCTCGCGGCCAAAAAAATTGATTTTGGAATGCCACCAAATCGAGTCGAGAGCCTCCAACACGCCCCCTCCAATCTGAGGATGGGTGTCATTTGCATGTTTATTGGTTCATCTCAAACACACTTCAGCGAACCCAAATTAGAGACGAATGAAAAGCCTAGAATTCAAGAATGAAGGATCGGTTAGGGAGTTATATACTGCATATCGATATGTGATTGCGTGTCACGTGCAAATATCAATCGATTCTGATATGTCCCACGGTCACGATCAATTGATTGTGATAATGCAAATCGAGAATCGATCGATGGTGATAATTCGGATTAGGCATCAATCGATTGTAATTCTCGGAGGTGGGTATCAATTGATTGTAATATTTTGATTGTGTATCAAATAGGCATCAATTGATTCTGATATTCTGATATATCGATGGTATCAGAATATCAAACAATCGATTCCATGCCTTACCAGTAATATGTCCTTAGCACATGTCCTAACTGGAACGCCCATAGTTAAGGCCCATATATGCACGTGCTACCGACATTCTCCTGTTAGCATGCCGTTAGCACGTCGTTAGAGGTCATATGTATATATAAATGTGTATAATTACTATGACCTCTAACGACGTGCTAACGGCATGCTAACATAAGAATCTTTCCAGGAATATTCCTCAGGCCTGTTAGCACGTCTGAGCTTAGCACGCCGTTAGCACGGCGGTAAAACGTCGGTAGCACGTGCATATATGAGCGTTAACTATGGGCGTTCCAGTTAGCACATGTGCTAAGGACATATTACTGGCATGCTACGGGCGTGCTACTGCCGTGCTACGGGCGTCCTACGGACTGAAAACCATGCTAAAGGCATGCTAAACACGGACGTGATAACACGCCGGAGGAATATTCCCTAACAGATTCGCTTCTTTAGTGTGTCTTTAGCATGCGAGTTAGCACACGTTCTAGGGACATATTACGGCCGTGCTACGGCCATGCTACTGCCGTGCTACGGGCGTGCTACAGGCGTGTAACGGGCGTGTTACCGGCGTGCTACGAGACAGTTTAGCATGCTTTAGCACCGTTTTGCCCCATTCATTTGGGTGGGGGGGGAGGGGGGGTCTGTCATTTCGCTCTACGTTAGATTTCCTTTTTTCAAATTTTGCTAATTTTGCTCTACGCTAGATTTCAGATTTCATTTTTTGGAATGCTTGATTTCAGATTTTTTTACATCTTTCATTTTGCTCTACGTTAGATTTCCTTTTTTCAAATTTTGCTAATTTTGCTCTACGCTAGATTTCAGATTTCATTTTTTGGAATGCTTGATTTCAGATTGTTTTACATCTGTCATTTTGCTCTACGTTAGATTTCAAAACTGGTTCGGACCCCCCACCCCCCCCATATTATTGTTGTGGGGTTCGGTGTAAACTTTTTATTAACAACAAAACAATTACAAATAAATTCGTTTGGGAAACAGTTTTGACAATCGTACACGATTGTCAGAACTGTGTATCGCGTATTCATTAATAATTTCTATATAGCCCGTATAGACCGGACTAGGAAAGAATGGGAAATGATCCTCCTAAAGGCCTCAAGCGATTTAAATATTGCCAAGGAGGGCATGGGCCGATGCAAAAAATCACAGGGTTACTGCCTGACTCACGTTTGACAATCGTATACGATTGTCAAGCTCTGTCGTTGGGTTCGTCTCTCTGACGCACGTTTGACACTCGCATACGACTGGGTTATACCCCCCGAGTCCCTGGTTAGGGGGGGAGGGGGGAGTCAGTGTATATTCCTTAAGTATGAAGAAAAAAATTAAATTTTCTTAAGTATGGGAAAACGCAGGCGTCGACGCGGGCCGACGCGTTACCCTCCTTAAGTATGGGCTTAAGTATGGGAGCCCTATTTTGCGAAATCTTAGAATGTTAAGAATGTTTGGCCCGAAACTAATCCCCGATATAGGCCAAACCAGCGTTCAAATAAATTAATATAGGACCTATATATACCACCTTTCATTGGTTAGACACCACAAATCACGGGAGATGGCCAATTAAATTATCGGAACAATGGTCCTCGTGGTAGGACCATTTCGTCGATTTGGTCCTACCACAAGGACTGCGGGGCAGTAGCCATATTCAGCAATGGACCGTGCGTGAGTGCTACGGCGAGCACGTGCGGGCGGGCACCGCCACCGCATCCGCGCACCGGTACTCCCACGGCACGCACTTCATGGAGAAGGACAGCGGATTTGGACGCGGCGGGTGAGCTCGCGGACTTGAGAACGATGGTCCTCGACTTGAAGCGACAATTGGCCACCTTTCTCGCCCCCTACATTCTGGGAAAATCAGAAGACGTCTAGAAGACGTCTTCTGAACGTCTTATAGACGTCTTCGTAGAAATAATGTCTTCTGGTTTCCAGAAGACGTCTTCTGACGGGAACGTCTTCTGGAAACCAGAAGACACTCTTCGGGGAAGACGTGCCGAAGATGTGCGGAATGTCTTCCGGATTTTGGAAGACATCTTCCCGGAAGACATGCAAAGGGCAGTCTTCCCGGAAGATACCCGGAAGATGTTCCGAATGTCTTCTGGGCCAGAATACATTCTGACATGTGTTATCGACACATATGTGATGATTATGCAATTTGGCCACATAGCTACTTCATACCACACGTACATTAGTCGCGTAATCACAGAAGACATTCAGAAGGCGCACGGAAGACATGCGGAAGACATTCCAGGTATCTTCCTAACAACTTCAGGGTTGTCATCATGCTCTGTTGCTATGATACATAATATACGGCTAAGTTAATTGATAGGTCTATCTACACATACATGTACGATTGCATCTATTCAACATACAGACCACTAAGTACGATGCCCGGCGTATTATCATGATCGCCTCTTGCTTGCGTCTTGCACCTTTCGGTCGTGAACCATCATCGTCGATGCACTCGAAAAAGTCAGCCTTTAAATCAAATACCACCGCCGTCTTCATCACAGGATGTTTCTTGATTACAACTTGGTGCTCAATTTGAGCCGCCAGGATAAATGGATCAGTAGTGTCCCAAGGGGTCTCGGGATCATCCGGGTCGTATGTGTACACCACCTTTGCGGTATTGTCCGGCCCGTACTTCGAGTTTAGCTTGGCAAACCGTTTTGTCGTCGCTTGGTTGAATTCAGGGAACCACTTTCTCTTCACAAGAATGTACTCTTTCGCGGCCAAGTCGACCTTGTAGATGCTATCTACCATGGCGTACCTGCGAGTTGGAGCCACAATACTCTATAGTAAGAATCCCCGAAGACGTCGAGAAGACACGCAGAAGACATTCGGTGCATATTCTGCGCACATTCACCAAAACGTAATGCACGGACGCACCGGTCAGTCTCGATTTCCTCGGGCCTTTGATGTTTCTCCAGAGAAAAAGGCTCGGAAGTAACGTTGACAAGTTTTCTTCGTCTTGTCCTGAGCTGCCGTGCGATAGCAAACTCCTCGAACCACGACCGAGCCGAAAGATTGACACACGCGAGGAGGCCCTTCGACGAGTGCCGCTTCATTCTCCGTGAATGGTCTCCCCAGCCAGACCTTGGGGTCGCTACCGTGCATATGCAACGGCACATCCATCAGGCGAGACCCTCCGGCATGTGCGCCAATACGTCTCCGAACCATATGGTTTTCCCTGCGAATGTATACGTGCACAGTGTCAGGACATGTATTTACCAAAGACGTGTGGAAGATGCCTAGAAGATATATGAAACGTCTTCCAGGCACCTTATGGGTTTCATTTCTTACTTACCTCTTGCAGTAGGTGACGTAGTCGTCGAATTTTGCCTTCAACTTGCGGTATTGGGGCACGTTGCCATGCATCCACAGCTCCAACGCTTTCGTTTCAGCGCGGGAGAGTACATGGCGCTTGCCTTGTGTTCCCAAAACCACGGTGTTCGGCGCCCTCAACGGTGCGGTGGTCAAGAACCGGAGCACGGGTGGCCGGGTGGGATTGGTGGTTGCCCCCCGCCGGCGACGAAGTACCAAGATTAACCCTCGCACCACATGTACCATCCGGTACCGCCCGAAGCCTTGCATAACACTCTGAACCGGATATGCATTGTTCTTCACCCACCTTCGAATCTTCCCGTTGAATGATTCGAACACGTACATCCATGTCCCCCGTATATGAGGAGTTGGTCGGGGAAGTGGGAAAGCAAATGCGTGTTGATGACCAGCCAGTCAGGTGAGCCATCGCGCTCGAGTGACTTGAAGAACTCATCCACCAGATTTTGAAGCTTAGGAACATCCTGCAAAATCACCAAATAAAAGGTAATTAAGGAAGACGTTTGGAATGTACTCGGAACGTATTCGGGATGTCTTCAAGATGTCTTCCGTACCTTACAGTCTACAAGCTCCGAAGTGAGCTCTCTCGTTATGACCGTCAACTGCCCGATCAAGTCTTCAAGCATGTTTTTCGAGTAGCCCTCGTCTCTATCCCAAGACGCTAGCACGCTCATGATGCCCGCTTGTAGCATTTTCAACGCCTTCGTGACACTTGAGCGTCTTCGGTCCGGTGTTCGTGCCGTTCGGACGCAACATCTTCTTATGGCCTTGCCCCCATTTGACCATTGTGATTTGTGATGACCATTTGTAATTAATTAGCAATAATCAAGATTGTTGCATTTGTTGAAATTGAAGGGAAAATGCGAAAGTGCAATTTTACATATGTCATTTTGCTCTACGTTAGATTTCCAAATTTTCAATCTCAGCTAATTTTGATCTACGTTAGTTTTCTGATTTCAGTTTTTGGAATGCTTGATTTCAGAATTTTTACATTTGTCATTTTGCTCTACGTTAGATTTCCGATTTTCAATTTTGGCTAATTTGGCTCTATGTTGGATGTCAGATTTCAGTTTTTGGAATGCTCCATTTCAGACTTTTGCATTTGTCATTTTGCTCTATGTTAGATTTTCCAAATTTCAATTTTGGCTGATTTTGCTCTACGTTAGATTTCAGGTTTCAGTTTTTTGAATGCTTGATTTCAGATTTACAAACCAATTTCAGATTTTTATATGTGTCATTTTGCTCCACATTAGATTTCCGATTTTCAGTTTTGGCTGATTTTGCTCTACGGTGGATTTCAGATTTCAGTTTTGGAATGCTTGATTTCAGATTCTGCTATTGTCATTTTGCTCTACGTTAGATTTACCGAAGTCCATGAGCCCGGAAGGTGCGCAGAAGACGCTCGGAACGTCTTCGGAACGACTTCCGATGGAGCGTGCAGGCATACACCTTTCATGGAGATACGGGCATGCCGTGGCAACCGGTTCGCACCTTCGTGTTGGCATCTCCGGGGGAGGGTCCTCGGGCTCATGGACTTCGGTATAGGTCATGTCCACAACTTCATCCATCGGGGCCGGAGGTGAAGGTGAACGCCTTTGCGGATTCATCCGCCTATCCCCATCACTCACAAGCTCCGGAGGACGATGATATGGTTCGCCCGATGCGATTGCATCCCGTATCTTCAACACCATTCCTTGGAGGCTGACGCCAATGGGAGGCTCAAGCAGCCACTTATGTTGTCGAAAGTGCACCGTGCCCGGATCATCGGCCAAGTCCAATGGATCGGAGAAAATGTCCTCCCACGTATGCTCCTTAAAGCCCGGTTCATGCAAGTCTGAAATTTCTTGCACATAGCCAAAAAAACTCTTGAACCGAGAAAAGCACATTAGTAGGCTCGGCTAAGCCGAAAGGTGGCCGGTTGCTTTGACGCGGCACGCAAATACGAACCGCGTCCTCATGATCTTCAGCCCTGCGAAAACATTGTGATGGTGAATTCATAGAAGACACATGGAAGACGTCCGGAAGTTGCGCAGAAGATGCTCCGCACATCTTCGGTTGTATGCATTCCAAACTGCATAAATGTGCATGATAGATGCATGTGGGTTATGGAGACAAGCAAGCACCTTGTTGCAGGGGAATGCTCATGAATGTAGACGGAATCCCCGAGCCATGCCGTCATCTCATGATCCAGCTCGCGGGATGGCGACACCGTAGACAACCAATCGTGCACCGCTGCCATCTTCCCCTTCAAGACCTCCGGCTTGGATTGACGGAAGACCTCCGCCGCGGATTCGGGGGGGGGTTTAGTGAGCATCGCTCGTTTGAAGGACGACATTTTGGTCTTTGGGGGCGCTTCCCCCTTTTGGAGATGCGCGGCACGTTTACTTGCCATTCTATCTCCTATACAAAGGACACTTGGCCAAGGTAGTGCGGAGGGCATCCTGAAGACAAACACTCAGAAGACGTTCAGAAGTCACTTAGAAGACACGTGGAAGACATTTCCCGACATCTTCCGGACGTCTTCGTGACTGTGCTTGCGGAAGATACCCCAGATACCTTCTGTACATCTTCCGGACATCTTCGGGGAATATATGTCTTCCTGAACCCAGAAGAGGTGCGAAAGACGCGCGGAAGACGCGCGGAAGACACACAGAAGACACGCGGAAGACATTTTTTGACATCTTCCGGACGTCTTCTTGACTGTGTTTGCGGAAGATACCCCAGATATCTTCTGTGCATCTTCCGGTTGTCTTAGAGATGTCTTTGAGGAAGACATGTCTTCTGGAAATCTGCAACTTGTAGAAGTTCCACCGAACGTCTTAACACCCCTCTTAGGGGCGTCTTCCTCATTTTTTTGACGATCTTCTACGCGTCTTCTAATGTCTACCTAGCGGCTAGAACTTGGTGGAACTTCTACAAGTTGCAGATTTCCAGAAGACATGTCTTCCTCAAAGACATCTCTGGAGGGTAACAAGATGCACAGAAGATATCTGGGGTGTCTTCCGTATGTCTTTTTGTTTTTTTTTTGAAAAAAGCTTTAAAAATCGCGAAAAAACAAAAAAAACATATAAGGTGCACAATACTGGGCATAATTGTGTGGTGTAGGTAGAAGTGCAAAAAAACAAGTGGTTTGTTCGGGAGAGGGGCAAACGTACCAAGTTACTAAGTTAAAACGGCCGACGAATTTGGTAGAAGAAACTGCTCTTGTTTTAGAGCACCATCCCTCCTAGCAACGGTCGAACAGTCGATCACGCGCGCAGTGAGTCGCGTGAGACGTGATGACTGCACGATACCGCGGATAGCAAACCCGGAAAATCTGCCAGCGCTGCGCTGCGCTGGTGTCAGGTGTGGCGCTGGCGTGTGGTCGCGGTCGTGGTCAGGCGTCATCGTCAGCTAGCATTAGCATCGCATCGCATCGCATCGCATCGTCAGGCCCAGCGCAGCGCAGGGGAGTGAGCACGAGCACCGCACCGCACATCGACATGACCGTTCGAGTTTGAATTTTATTTAACGTTGAAGTGAAATTTGCATCTACCACTTTTACACCTGCATCCAACTCAATTCCACCGCAGCCTCGTTTTCCGCGGACTGCTGCTGGGTGAAGTGGTCCTTTTAAAATAGTTCGTCTAACAGAAAAACGTTGCACAACGCAATACTTCAATAGTGATTGCGGGTGCTTTTCGTGCCTTGTTTTTTTTACGCGCACTTCGGCGTGCTTAGCGTCTAATTGAGGTGTGAACGAGACATGTGTTCTCGCTCGTCCTTTGGACGAGATGATGTTGGTTCGATTCCAACTCACACCACTAGGCCTTTTTGTTTTCCTTCGGTAATCTTGTATTTCGTCTCGTACTATTTTTGCGCTTTACCAACCTTTGGTTTTGCGTTGCGCTTTGTTTTTCAGATCGGCTGAAAATGACCTAGTCCAAAAGGTAAATTTTCAGCCCAACCTCAACACCACAAGTAAAGGTATTTGCTCTATCATCCCCTAGTGTCACACCTAAAAAATACTGCCTTTATGCGTTGTGTTTTTCCGCTTTACTAACCTTTGGTTTTGAGTTGCGCTTTGTTTTTCATATTGGCTGAAAATGAGCAAGTGGGAAAAGCGCATTTTCAGCCCATCGCCCACAACTAGAAGAGTAAAGGTACTTACCTTACCCTTCCTAGGAATTTGTGCTTGTATTCATTGTGTGTTTTCACTCTACTAAGTGTTGGTATTTTGGTGTGCGTTGTTTTTCAGATCGGATAAAAACGAGCGAGTGGAAAACCCATGTTTTTGCGTGGTCCAAGACCTATGCCATGTGTGCATGTTAGATGAACATCGTTTCTAGGTAATTAGACTAGTTGTTTAGAACATGAATGTGAAGTAGTTCTAGACACTTAGCTAGTTAGGATAATAATATGTGTGGCCCTCCTTATGATTAGGTTCTTGATTGAAATTAATATTGTTAAAGCAATTTTAGTCTCCAAAGCATCTTAGCCTTCCACACAAATAAATCATCTCTTGTCGTGTATCAAACATTGAGAATATGTTTGTTAAGGATGGCGAGAAGTGTATTATGCCATACATCTTGTTTGCACTCATCCTTCTTGCAAGCTTATTTAAAAATATTAAAAACATTCCTCGCGGATGCGTATACGAATGTTGAAATTTATTAGACATGCGGAAGGCATTCAGAAGATATCTTTTGAACGTCTTCCGCATGACTTCTGTACATCTTCTGAATTCCGGAAGACGTCTTCTAGACGTCTTCTGGGTTCCAGAAGACATCTAGAAGACGTCTTCTACGCGTCTTCTAATGTCTACCATCTTCTGAGTTTCAGAAGACATCCAGAAGATCTTACGGGAAGATGTACAGAAGACGCCTAAAAGATATCAAGAAGACGTCTTCCGGGATCCAGAAGATATACAGAAGACGTCCATAAGATAACTTCTGGACGTCTTCCCGGAAGATCTTCTGACCGTCTTCTGGAAACCAGAAGATGGTAGACATTAGAAGTCGCGCCGAAGACGTCTTCTGGGCGTCTTCTGGATGTCTTCTGGACCCAGAAGACGTTCCAGAAGACATTCAGAAGACGTTCAAAAGACATTCAGAAGACGCGTCTTCTGGTTTTCCCAGAATGTAGGGCTCGGCCACGACTTCCCGCTGCCCGCCTCGCCTTCGCCACTCCCCGAGCCGATGGGCGACCCCAACGACGACACCACCCCTCCCCCGTCCCCGTCCTTGAGACCTTGAGAGAGGGCGAATCTGACTCTTCATCCATAATGGAGGTCGATGCCGAGCCCCAGGTCGCCGACCTCTTCATGAGCCATAACGATGCCAAATTGGCGAGGTGCGTCCCTACTCGTGATGTTATCGCCGGGCGTTAGTATATTGTTAGCACGCCCGTAGCATACTAACGGCAGTATAAGTGCGTGCTATCTCCAGGCTCGGCCACGACTCCCTGCATCCCGCCTCGCCTTCGCCACTCCCGGAGCCGATGGGCGACCTCACCGACGACACCACCCCTTCCCCGTCCTTGAGAGAGGACGACTCCGACTCCAGCACCGACGGTACCACTCCTCCCGCGTCTTTGAGAGAGGGCGACGACGAACAGTATGACAATCGACTTCGCAATCTTGTGCGAGGATGTACCGTGGAATATCGCAAAGCCTACCATGACCCTTGGGCATCGATACTTGTTGGCGACTTGGTGGACCAGATGCCTGAGCCCTCCTATACAACCATTTGCGCGGATCGTTAATAATAGAGGTGCGGTTCGCGGGCAAGGTTTTTCGATGTGAGGCAACGGACGGGGTCATGACGTTGGCTGCGATGGTCCACGTTTTCTACGACCTCTTTGATTGGGTTGATCATTGTATGTCCACGGGCTTCCAAGGGGCACCGGCAAATTACTTCAGTCAATGTGATTAGCACAAGGATACCATTCTAACCGCATATTAAGGGCATTTCGACCAGCAATGGTGGTTTTCACAATCGTGGGCTTGGCGAAATGCAGGCACGGCCGCATTACCAAAATACTGCGAGTGGAGAGTGCTGGAGAGTTGTACACCTTACTCAAGTGCGATTGGCTTGCAAAGCCGACCGAGAAACAGATCAAGGCCTACCGTCTACGAAACTCCATTCTCGGCCCGGATGATTTTACTAGGACGGTCTACACCTTCAACCCGCACGTTGACCCAGCAGCCTTTGAGCACAAGGAGCCATTCATATTACTTAATCGAGTACAGTAGAACAACAAGTTGTTATTGTGCCACATCCGTGCATGGAGACCGCCGTTATTCTCGACCCAACGGCCGACTTCTTTGAGTGCATAGGATGACATTAGAATGTTAAATGTGTGATAATGGCATGCTAACACTGACGTGCTATCGGCGTCCTAAGAACATGCTAGCGATATACTAACGTCCCTACCTTTCCGAGGAATTCCGCTCGCTTACCACCTGACCCGAATCGCATCATACTCCGTGGCATATCCTTCCCCTGCCCTTCTAATCACCATATAATATGTTCCTGGTGATCTACCAGGGAAGAAGGCTTACCGTGAGAGGCCGGCCCGGGGCCGTTTGAAGTCAGCCCGGGCCGGTTGCGGGCCGCTCGATTGTGGGATGCGGGCCGTCTCTCAAGGGTCCCGATTATGAAAATTTTCGTTAAAATTGTGCGATTTTTATGATCTTGCCATACTTAAAATTGAAATTTTGCGCCTGCGGCGGGCAAATTTGAAGATTGGCCGGGCTGGCCGAAAGTGGGCAAGTAAAAAATTCAAATGCGGGCCGCTTCGAAAAAAGAAAGCCTTCTTCTCTGTGATCTACGCACCCCCACATGCCTCACCACTCACTACCCCTCAAGTTGGCGCGAACACATGCTTAAGGCGCAGTGCCGTTAGCATGCCTTTAGCATGTCTGATGTGTGATAATGACATGCTAACACTGACGTGCTATCGGCGTCCTAAGAACATGCTAGCGACATACTAACGTCCCTACCTTTCCGAGGAATTCCGCTCGCTTACCACCTGACCCGAATCGCATCATACTCCGTGGCATATCCTTCCCCTGCCCTTCTAATCACCATATAACATGTTCCTGGTGATCTACGCACCCCCACATGCCTCACCACTCACTACCCCTCAAGTTGGCGCGAACACATGCTTAACTCCTATGCTGTAATCTCCGTAGTAAACTACGGAAATTGATTATCGATTTACACCCCAATAAACGCATATTTAGACCCCTTAGACACCCCCTGTCAAGGCATTCGATAGCTCAAATTGTAGCTAATGATGCCAAGAAGAACTTGGTTGCAAGCACGAACACGCATGCCTTGATATGTATCTTACAAAGTGACGGTGTAGCCGACCATGCTGTAGAAATTCCAAATGCCATAACAGCATAGGAGTTAAGGCGCAGTGGCGCCGTTAGCATGCCTTTAGAGTGTCTGATGTGTGATAATGACATGCTAACACTGACGTGCTATCGGCGTCCTAAGAACATGCTAGCGACATACTAACGTC
>LGRX02022644.1:0-41433 GCA_001247695.2 Cymbomonas tetramitiformis | reverse complement strand
AAAATGGTATCAGTGTGCTACGCACCACCACCACCACCGCTTCCGCGCGTTTTTTCTGATTTACAGTTATAGCTTTTCGGGCGAATTTATGTGTTCTCCTATTCTTCGGATGGTATTTGAGCTCTCGCACTGCTAGTGCGTTATGGGTACCCCGGGCCTCGCTGGCCAGCAGCTTCGCTTCAGTTCCTTTCGGCTGGTTGGTGCTCGATGCTCAAATAAGTTGTCTTTTATGACCAATCTGGATTGAATTTCTTCTTCAGCGCGTTGCGAAATGATGGCTTGCACTGGATTCCCGAAATCGGGCGCTTTTAGGGCCTAAAAGCGCCCAACTGCAAAAATGCAGTACGTTTTTCGCTTGCTGGCCTCCGTGGCGCTTTTTGACGTTGTGTCTTATCTTTCAATTGTCAATGGAGGCTTAATTCTTCGTGGCGTCGTGATCTGTGGAGATTAGAGAATTGCGACTTGTTCAGTGTGCAGTGTAACGGCTATTTGAGTCCTTGGCCTCGTTGCGTTATCCGTTCCGCGTTCCATTGGCGTGCGCGACTGCCAAATTCATGTTGCCAATTGTATCGGGAATTGTAATTCTTCCTTGGAGACAGGCTTTGCGGGGTTTGCGAATCTGCTTCTGGCTGCTGGGCATATTTGCGCTCTGACGCACTGGTCAACGCCTCGGCGTTTTTCTTACTCGCTGGCAGCTTTGCGCCGTTAATTCTTCTCGGAAATTGTGCCGATTGGTCAGCGTTTTCCGCGAGATCTTCGTCTACTCTCCACTCTGCGATTGGAATGAGTACGCAGCGTTCTTCTTTGGCTCGTCTGGTTGGGAATTAGCGTGATGAAGCTTCAACTTGGCGCTATTCACCTGGCGTGCGTGTTCTTCGTCGAGTGTCTTTGCGACTGAGTGGAATTACGCAATTTTGTGCTTGGGAATTCGAGAATGTTCTCTGAATTGGCAGTGCGGCTTGCGTTCCTTGCCCTTAGGCTCTGCAGCGCTCTAGCGTTCTTGGCAGGGAGCTAACCCTGAGTTGAATCGCGCTGCGACGTTGCTTTGGCTTCCGTGAAGGATCGTTAACCAATTTGGCTCAATTTGTTTTCATCTTACCTCTTCGAGTTTGCTGGGGAGCTTTGATTGAGATTTGGCAGCGGCAGTTGTTTATTTGCTGTTGGGATCCTGCGTCTTCGCACTTCACACTATACGCCTGTACGGCGGAAGCGCTGGCAGATTTTTCGGGATCAGATTGCTGCGTTTCTCCACCATCTTAAGCGACTTTTTCAATGTCCTCTTCACAGCAGCCTTCTTCGCTGTATGTTCCGCCTCAGCGGCGCTCGGGGGTAGCGGGGGCTGCTTCTGGGCCCTCCGGGCTCTCTAGCTCGGCCCGGGTGTTTCAGCTCCGGGATGGGCTTGGGGCTTTGGGGCCCACCCCGTACTTTGTCCCGGAATGGGAGGCGCCAGCCGGGGCGCGGCGGGGCAGCAGGGGGGGGGGAGCAGTACAACGCTCTCTGGAGGGCGAATACGCGCTTTTGGCGAGCGCGCCTCTACCTCAAGAGGAACGTCGCACCCAAGCATCGCTGCCTGCCACGCCCACGAATTTCCCCGACGGCTCGCGTGACTCTCCTGGGCTGGAATCTTCCATTGTACGTACGTTTGAGTGCTACTCTACACCCCAGCAGCGTGCAGGGGGTGCAGGTGCCTCAGGTCTACAACGTAGCCAACCAGCTCTCGAGGAGCTCAACACGGTCGCTATAGCCGCCGCTCATAATTTGAGATCATCTCCTCATAGCGAAGCTGTAGTTGACCATTTGCCTTTGGCACCAGAGCATCTCGTTGGAAACCAGACCCATGAGAGCAACATATTTACGCCTAGGCGTGAAAGTGCTCCTCCAAGTGGCGAGCGCGGGTTGTCAAGCGTGAACGAGTGGAGCGTCAGGCTGGCACGCCAAGCTGTAGCAGTGGATATTTTAGCGGTATGTGCATTGCGTAATTGGTGGAGTACTTGGACAGCACGAGTGCTCAGCGGGCGTGTTTCATCTGCACTTACGACATGGCACCTACGTGCCCGTCTCGCGCGCATGCGTGTTTCCCTTACAGCATGGCACGAGCGAGTTCACCGCAAGAACCAGGTCCAACGCAAAAAGCAAGATTTTGCTGGACACGCAAGTTCACGATTGGCGTCCCGGCTCTTGAGTGCATGGCGAGAAGAACAACGTCGTGTAAAGGAGATCACTCTCGAAATCACGGCGTGCAACATCGCCCGGTCCGAGTTCTACGTGAGGAAGTGTATGAAAGCGTGGAAGGCTACCGTGGACTTCGCTTCCAAGTGCACCACCTTTGCGGTCCAGCGTGAACAACATGTGAAGCGCGAAGTCCTCCACGAGTGGTCAGCTCTGACGGACACGCCTGACGTGACCCCGAAGCAATGGGCGACCTTGCGTAGACATCTTCGCCGCCTGTGTGGCCAAGAAGACTCCATCGCTGCAATCACATGGGAGGTGAAGCTGAGAACGAAGAGTGGAGAGCAACGCGTGATCCCATCTCGTGGACTCCTTCTGTCGCATGTTACCTCAGCAAGCCACCATTATCATCACCTCCACTCTGCACGACCACTCGTCACGACCATCCCAGCCAACCGGCCTGCAAGGCTGGTGCGGTTGGGAGTGAGCGTCGAGGAGGTGATAAAGACTCTAAGGCGTACAACCACCTTGGGGGCAAGTGTTCAACAGCATGGCGTACAATCTGTACCTGGCCGCAACCCCTATGGCGTCTTGTCGTCTGAAGATGACTCCACGATCGATGAGGAAGACGTTCATTCCGCTGACTCCGCCCCACAACCACCTCGATCAAAAGCTTCATCCGCCCCACGACCCACACAACGAGAACGTGCTGTGCGTGTCCAGGCTTTGACGGAGTTAGCCCACGAGAAGGAGGTGGCGAAGCAGGAGCGGAAGCGGCAGAAGTTGGCCAAGCGCAAGCTCGCCAAGGCTCGACGTCGCAGTGACGAAGGTAAACTGATGTACGACTCCACCTCTACGTCCAGTGAGGAGAAGTCCACACTTTCATCATGTCAAACATCTTCTTCTGAGGCGCTCTCCTCTGACGCCTCGCACACCTCTTCATCAAGGAGCTCTCGGCGAAAGGGTGGACGCCAACGGCGGCGCCAAGCTCAAGTCACGCGACACGAGCGGCAACTACGAGAGCTGCAAGAGGAGTCCGAACGAGTCGCGTTAGATGCGGCCACTGCGCACCAAGCGCAGCTCACAGCGTTGCGCATGGACATGCACAATGCCGTGGAGGAAGCAACCCGGATGCATCAAGAGCTCCGCACCACGGTGTGCCAAGAAGCGCGACGGGCCGCTCTCGAATCTGCTGAGGAGCAGATAGCGCGCCTGCAGCATGCCGCGGACGTTGTCTCGCATCAGCATGAGCAAGCTGTAGCATCGCAGGCGGAGGAAGCTGCACGTCATCACCAACAACTTCGAGAAATGCAGCGCGCCGCGGAAGAGCAACGCCAGCAACTTGACCAAGCAGCTCGAGAGCAACGACTGCTGGAGCAACAAGTGGCGGAGAGCAAGATAGTGGTGCAGGCCGCCCTTGAAGCCGCTGACGGACGAGCGCACTCACGGCCAGAACAACCACCTAATACCCCCGCGAGCTATGCGACCGTCACAAGTGACGCTCAAGAAGCTGAACGCGAAGCTCTGATGGTGCCCCCGTCAGCCACGACTGTGGACGTACGGGGCCACAAAGGCGTGACGTTCGAGGAGGACGTCTCCAAGCGTGCATCTTCCCCCACGAGTGTGCATGACCGCCTAGCTAAAATGGATTGGAGGTCCATTAGTGTGCCAGCCGTTGCCGCTATCCGTGCACACGTGGAGGAGCACTTACCTGGCCACGTGGGCAAGATGGAAGCGGAACGCATGTTCTGTGACGTAGCGAGAAGGTACCGAGATCATGACCTAGCGTCTGGGTGTGGACCGCCGGTCTCCGAAGCCCCGGCCTCTCAACTTCCTTCACCACCTCTGGCGGGAACGGCGATCGTTTGTTGCGTGTACGACGAAGTCGCGTCCAGCACGTCCAACGTTCCGTGCTCGAGATGCGCTCGTAGCCCGCAGCCCCCTGTAGCCATATGGAATTGCGGGCTTACAGCTCTTTCAGACTTGTCGGAAACCACTCAAGTCCTGCCGTTGTGTATATATTGCACGCGCGGGGTTTGGCCGGGAGCCTTTGACCGCTTCCCTTCAGTGACCCCGAGGCCATCCTCAGCAATTGGTGGGACCGGTGGGGGCGGCGGAGGCGACGACGATGGAGGCGATGGTGATGACGACGGTGACGACCCGGGAGGACCCGGTGGCCATCAAGGGGGGGGGAATGAGCCGCCTGGCGACCCCACTTCTGACGCGCCTAGCGACCCCTCGCGGAATCTTGGAGATGGACGTCGCGGCCATGGCGGGGGCGGAGGCGGTGACGATCCGCCCGACGATGAGACGTCCTACAGCTTCGGTTCGAGTAGGAGGTCCTCGTACAATGATGGCAGGCAGCAAAGGGAGGAGTACACGAGGCACTCATATGCCCTCAAGGCCGCGAAGGACATCATGTCCTTGTACTCAGCACCGCTGGAAGGGTCCACGAACCCCTTCGGCCCGCGGTTGCGGTTCGTGGACGAGTTCGACAGGTGCTTAGCCCTTCCAGTGGTGCTCCTCGCGATGAACACCCCGTGCAACGTGCCCAACGGAGCGTTCGAGCTCGGAGAGCCGATTCTCTCGGTGCATATCTTGTTGAAGGAGATCACCCAGCATTGCTTCCCTACGCCTAGCTCCGAAGGAACGGAGTTGCGAGGGGTTCTCCTGGATGCCGAGGCGGACAAGTCGTTGAACCTTGAGAAGGTCATTGTGCCGCTGGCGAAGCTGATCGTGCCGCTGAAGAGTGAAATGGCCACCTTGGGCTCGTTCCTACGCCGAGTACGCCAAACTCAAGGACGCATGGCGACACCGCGCAAAGTGCGCGAGTTTTGGGATGGACTGCATCTAGCCCATCGCGTAGTGACCATGTTGGCGACACACGAGCTCACCACACCGGTTCCGGAATCCGACCTCCTGGACGTCTTCCTCTCCGGCTTATCCGCGGAGGTACGGAAGGAGGCGTTCGAGATTGCAGAGCGGAAGGGGACCCCCTTGATCCTCCTCGACCGCGCCCTTCCAGCTAGTCGACGCCTAGCGCTGGAATACGCCATTGAGGCGGAGTTGCATTTGAACAACGCGACGAGTAGGAGAGCGCCAGTGCAGCTACTGGCAGCGGTGGAGGTCTCGGAGGAGCTACTAGCTCTAGCCGAAGATCGTCCCGCGGGTGCAACTCCTACTGGGCAACGTCTGGGCTCCCCGGAGTACACTGGTTGCAGGTTGTGCCAAAGCAAAGAGCACTATGCTCGAGAGTGCCCACAGGCTGCTCTTCGTAAGAAGGAGTGGGCCAAAGCACTTCTGGCTGAAACTTTGGACATGGTCATGCACGAAGTGGAAACGGATGAATACTGCGACGTGCTCAACGCGGTGTTGCCAAAGGAACTAATGGATTTTGCCGCGGAGGACTCCCTCGAGCTCGGAGTACCCTCCAAGTCCCAATGAGCTCGGGCCCACATCCCCGCGATGAGCCCCCCTCCTACCTCTCGGAGCAACAGTTGCGGGAGAAGTGGAGAAGAGCCCGTCGACGTCAAAGGCGGAGTGCTCCTTGCACAGGATACCTAGACTCCGATGAGCTCAACATGCTACCCTCGCGGGCGATGACTAGCCCTCCTCCCGCGCCGGAGCGTCAAGTGGTCGAAGCTCGCCTTCGCAAGGAAGCCAAGTCTCCAGTGTGTACGAGCGAGGACCTCACAGACGACTCCCAGCACGTTGAGAAACGGCACCGCCGTACCCTGAAGGTGACCGAGAGCTACCGCGTGCACTTGGAGCCAACGGGCCAACCATTGCAAGGTTGGCAATTTCGAGCCGTCCGAGGGCAAGGGACGAGCGCTCTACGCTCCAAGGTGGGCACACGGGGCTTGAGGTCCTCCATCAAGGCTCTGGAAACGGACCTTGCACCGCCCCGTACACCTCCGCGGAGCACGAGCCCACCGCTTTGGAGAGCCGGGCATCGACGCAACAGCCGAGGACCCACGCGGTCACCAACGCACAGCGCGGTTACCGCTAACAAGCGAGAAGCTCGAGCTCGGTCACCCTTACCCGCAGCCCTTAACAAACTTAAAAGGCTGCAAGAATACCGACGACGACGTCAAGACATCCAGCTTGGGCGTCGACCTCGTACGCCCTCACCTAACGGCAGCACGACTGCCGAGGCAACCTCAACCACATGGAGTGACCGCCCCCGACCATGGCTGTCACCGACCCATGCAGCTCGAGCTGAAGGAGCACCAAGGAGGAGGTGGCTCAGTGGGCTGGAGAAAGTTCGCCAACGAGAGAAGCTTAAGCGGGATTATGCCAGTGGCCTCCCATATTTGGAGCGGGACTCTCCTATAGACGAAGAGCTACTGCACACCTTAGCCAAGGAACAAGCGCAAGAGGAAGTAGAAGATGGACTCCTCCAGTACGCAAGTGACTTGGCGACGAATGATATGGCGCGAGCAGCGAAGGACAAGGTCATCCAAGTGGCCTTGTACCCACCTGATCACCCACCCAGGGACCTGGTGCAGACAGCCACCGCTCAAGGGCTCTTGGCCGATGCAGGCACCTACGAGTTACCATGGGACTCTGACATGGACGACCCTCCTGACCTAGGCGACCCTCATGCCAAGGACGACCCCTTCATATGCCAGCTCAACAGCATCATCGACAGTGGGGACATGAGCCCTGGCTGGAGTGATCTCTTGGCGGCTGTATCAACATCGCGAGCGCCACCTCGACAGATCAACAATTCCAAGGCCCCCACCTTGTTGTTGTTCTGGGCGTACGTGAACGGTCGGCGCGTAAAGGTGCTGGTGGACACTGGGTGCTCCACCAACATTATCTCGGACAAGACTGTACGCAGCATTCCCTCCCTGACGCCTCGACCTCACGAAAACCCCATGCGAGTGCGAGTAGCCGACGGCGCGTCGTACGATGTCAACACGTGCGTCCGTCCTCGACTGCAAGCAGAGACCACCAAGGGGTTGTACGTCAAGCAATTGGAGCTCAGAGTGATGCCCATTGATCTTTGCGTGGATATTATCCTTGGAGGACCTTGGCTAGCCTCTCACTCCCCAGTCACCCTGGATTACTCCCGATGGGGTTCCATCCGGTTTGGTTCTGGAAGCAAGAGAGTGGTCATTACAGGCTGCTCTCCGGGAACGCCAGACCCCTCAAGACCCAAGGATAAGGCCATGGCGTTGGTACAAGGAGTCTTGTTGGACCCCAAAAGGGTACGCAAGGACCTTCGAGCCCTCCAATCTAAGGATGAGTGTGCCTTCGTGGTGTACCTAGCACCCGACGGCACCTTCGGGGCGGTCGCCTGTAACGAAGAGACCGACGCCGAGACCAACGCCAAGCCCATGGACGCTTCGTCCGAGCGTCGCGCCACGCCTAGCTCTGAGCAGCAAGACGCCCAAGTCGCGGGCGCCATGGACTCCTCCCAAGCGGATCCGGGTGAGACGGACGCGCCTGCGCTGATGTCCGCGTCAGACACTGACTCCGAAGCCGAGGACGCTCTACTCCTCCGGGAATCTGTGCGGCCCAGCCCAGGCACCAGTGACGAGGACCACTTGGATAAGGTGTACGCAACAGTGGAGTCCACCCGCCCACAAAACTTTGACGTGGTCGCGCTGGAGGGTGCTGTTGGCCCCCCGGCGGACAATGCGCCATCCAACAACCTACATCTGGGGTTCTTCCAGAGCAAGCGCGAAGCTTTGGGAGCATTTGCTTTATTACCTGAGCACGTACGTGCCCAAGCAATCGACGACCACGCGCAAGGAAAACCACCCACCTGGCATGCCGAAGCCGCAGCCGCGCTGGAGCAGGGAAGGCGCTTACTCCGCGAACGTCGGCCGCGACGCAAGCGTGTGCGCTGGAGCGACGAGAAGCCCCATACTGAAGGTTTATCTCAAGAGCAGGCCGCTCCTGTGGCCGAGGAACCACCGTCACCGACACCGCCGCCCAAGCCCCATGCCAAGGAAGCGGAGGAGCCGGACGAGATTGACGAGACAGTGTCCCCGGAGATATGGCAACAGCTGCGCGACCTTGAGGAGGAGTTCAGGGACGTCATATGTACGGAGCTGCCTGACTCCGTCCAAAGCCGCGACTACAAGAACAACATTCGCTTGCGATCCGACTGGAGTGGACAGCCGCTACATCGGCGTAACTACAAGTTGTCGCAAGAGGAGCTTCGGCAACTTCGTGCACAACTTGACGAGCTGTTGGCCAAGGGGTACATCCGTCCATCGGCGTCTCCCTGGGGTTGTCCGGTACTTATGGTGCCGAAGCCGAGCAACCCTAAGGAGCTGCGCTTGGTTATCGACTACAGGTCGATAAACGAGATCACGGTCAAGGACAAGTACCCTCTTCCTGACGTACAAACCCTCCTCGATGACCTACAAGGAGCAACCGTCTTCTCCACAGCAGACGCCTTGTGGGGATTCTGGCAAGTTCCCATGGAACAGGAGGACATCGAGAAGACAGCCATGACCACCCACTTCGGAGCTTATGAGTGGCTGGTCATGCCTATGGGACTGAGCAACTCACCGAGCACGTGGCAAAGAATGATGACGCAGTACCTCGGACACCTACCCTTCTGCAGAGTGTTCGTGGACGACATCATGATTTTCAGTGACACACCTGAGCAGCATGTCGGCCATGTACGAGCTGTATTAGCGGCCTGTCGCCAGCACAAAGTATACCTCAAGCGGAGCAAGTTGAAGTTATGCATGCGAGCAGTACGCTTCCTTGGCCATGTGTGCAGTAAGGAAGGTTGTCGCCCCCAACGCGACAAAGTTGCCTCGGTTCGCGACTGGCCGGAGCTCGAGACTGTCACCCATGTGCGCCAATTCCTTGGAATGTGTGGCTTTTACCGGCGGTACATCCAGTCCTTCGCTCACATTGCCCACCCTCTCACTCGCCTCACGAAGATGGGAGTGCCATGGACTTGGGGCAAGGAGGAGAAAGAAGCCTTCCAACGATTGAAGTCAGCATTGATTTCAGCACCAATCCTCGCCCTACCGGACCAGCGCTCAGCAGCCGATGGGTCTCGCCCATTTTGCGTGCAGACCGACGCGAGTGCGGTCGCACTAGGAGGCGTGCTGATGCAAGACCTGGGACGAGGTCTTCAACCGTTGGCCTTCGAGAGCAGGCAATTCTCCTCGGCCGAGCAGAACTACCACGCTGGGGAGCGGGAGCTGTGCGCCATCCACCACTGCACCACAGTGACGTGGAGGCATTACCTTATATTCACCGACTTCAAACTCATGGGTGACCACAAACCCTTGCAGTGGCTCTTCGCGCCAGCTCGGGAGCTGAGTCGACGCCAAGCACGCTGGTATGAAGACTTGGTGGAAGTGGGCGTGCACCAAATAAAGCACGTACCTGGCCGATGCCTAGTAGTTCCGGACGCCCAATCCAGACGACCAGACTACAAGCAGTCATCCGCCAGGGAGGGGCTCAAGGAGAAGGGCGTGGTCGACCGGGACACAGACGAGCCTCGTCAGAGTGTGCCAAGGGAGTCGGCTGAGAGCTCAACCCCCGCCGATCCCACCTCAGTATTCGGTGCAATCGACGAGGACGACACCGACGAAGAGCCGTCCGAGGAGCCCGCTAAAGTCAAGACCCTTGAAGACCCCATCTCGGTGCTCGACTCCACGTTTGACTACTCCGACTCTGAAGACGAGTCTGTACCTCCGGTCAGCCCCCCGTTGGTCGTTGGGGAGCTCACTCATCTGAATGGGCTCACCTGGGTGGAAACCCCCGACCTGTGGGAAGACGCAGCTGAGACGTTGCACACCGCGGAGCGCGCCTTGCATGAAGCCACCCTTGCGGGCGTCACTACTCGCTCTCGCTCGCAACCGGAGCAAGCCCCCTCTCCAGCCCCCTCAACTCCCCTTAGTCCTTCCCCTCCCAGCAAACAAAGTTCCCCTCCCGCGTCAAGCTCCCACTACGATAACGTGGTAGACCGGCAGGACTGGAAACTGGTAAAGGAGAAGTTCGAAGAGATCTCAACGCAGTACGGCCCGTTCGACGTGGACGCGTGTTGTGACTCCATGGGCGTCAACCGCCAGGTGGACACCTATTGGACGGAGTGCCTCAAGCAGCAATGGCGGGGAAAGCACGTCTGGTGCAACCCCCCCTACACCAAGGATAGCAACCTCATTGAGAGGATCCTACGCCACTTTATGGCTGAGTGGCGCGCCGACCCAGAAAACACGTCGGCGATGTTCCTACTGCCGGACTATGACGCGTCCTGGCGCACCCTTATCCAGCCCAAGTACGGCCTGCACGTGGTCAAGGTGTTCGACCTCAAGGATGCCAAGGGTCACCCTACATGCTTGTTTGAGTCACCAGATGGAGGCCGACCAGCGCTGCGGTGGCCCGTGCTGCTGGTGTGGGCGCCAGCGGCCAGCCGGACTCGGCCTCGAGCGAAGAGTGCCCGTGCGCCCGCCGCTCAAGGTGCAAGCGAGCCTATGGTCACGTCAGGGCCAGCGGCCAAGGCACGCGCAACCAAAGGACCACTGAAGGCATGCCAGTTCGTGAAAGCACTACGCGCGGAGTACGAACGTAGCCCTTACCTCACGATGTTAAAGGAAGAGCTTTTAGCCGCCCCGCACCAGCGCACGGACACCTTCCGTATGGTTGACGACATGATCTGGCGCATCGCGGAGGGACGCTACCAGCTGGTGTTGTCATCCGACTCTCCCCTTCGAGAGATAGTCATGCGTGAAGCGCACGAGTCTCCCGCGGCGGGACACACCGGACGAGATAAGACTCTTGCTCGGATAGTGCGGCGGTTCTGGTGGCCTCGCATGAACAAAGACGTCACCGACTGGACCCGCTCGTGCTTGATATGCCAGCAGACCCGCCCGAGGAACAGCTATCCGGATGGCCAGCTGAACCCCCTCCAGGTCCCGGTCAGGCTGTGGCAGGTGGTGAGCATTGACTTCGTCACAGGTCTGCCGCGCACGGAGCGGGGCTACGACGCCTTCGCCACGTTCACGGACAAGTTGTCCAAGATGGTGCACGTGGTCCCCATGCTGTACTCTGACAGTTCCGCTGAGCAAGTGGCACGAATGTACTTCGACCATGTTTGGCGACTGCACGGTGCTCCCATGAAGATCGTTTGTGACAGGGACTCTCGCTTCCGTGACGCCTTTCATATGGAGTTGCATCGCCTTATGGGGGTGCAGGTGGCCTCTACTACGCCGTACCATCCACAAGGGGACGGTCAAGCGGAGCACACAAACCACACGGTGGAGCGCATGTTGCGCGCCTACGTTGACGCAAACCAGACAGATTGGGATTTGTGGTGCACCCCGGTGGAGTACGCCATTAACGACTCCAGGTCCGCGGTTACTGGATTCACACCCTTCGAGCTTTGCTATGGGCATGCCCCAGCGTCGCAGCTCGACTTCTTCGTAGAAGCTGCGTTGGCCTCTCGTAGGGGCCGCGCCAAGGGGGGAGAGGGGACGTCGTGAAGAAAGGCACGGCCCACGAGACCGCCCGGCAGTTTGTTCAGCAGTTGCAGACTGCTCGCGATAGGTTGCTGGTAGCTCAGCAGCAGCAAGTGGCCCAGTATGATGCTCGCCATCGCGCTCGCCGGTACGCAATAGGTGACATGGTGTGGGTGGACGCCACGCATCTCACCCAGCCCGGGGATCGGGGCCTACACAAGAAGTTGCTGAAGAAGCGCCTGGGTCCGATGGAGGTGCTGGAGGCCTTCCACAGCGACCGGCAGATGGAGCTCGCCACCGAGGACCGAGGGGCCCCCGCGGCTTACCGCCTGAAGCTACCACCACAGTGGAAGGTGCACGACGTCTTCACCGTGGATAGACTCACCCCAGTGGAGTCGGGCCAGGACAAGTTCGCGGACAGGAGTGCGGAGATTCCGCCTCCCCCTGTGGACGTGAGCGGTCGTAAGGAGATGGCGGTGGAGTGCATTGAGAGGTCACGCACGAGGAGACGTAGCGGGCGGACATGGACGGAGTACATGGTCAAATGGGTAGGTATGCCGCGCTCCGAGAATGAATGGAAAACTCGCGAGGACCTCGAATTCGATGGAGTTGGCCGAAAAGGGATACCTAACCGCGCTCTTCAGGAGTTCGAGAAGGTCGAGGCCAAGAGGCAAGACCGTGAAAAGAGTAGAGTCACTCGCAAACGCGAGGAGTCAGCAGGAGCGATATGGTTGACGGATCCTGAAGAGTTACAGGCGGACGGAATGGCGTGGATCCCGGAAGAACGGGCCGACGACGAGGTGGGCACATTCGCGACGGTGTCGTCCACCAGTTTCATGCCATCCCAAGGACCTGGTCGAGGAGCGGCACGCCTACAGCCGTCTCGACGCCCAATACGGATCTTGGTGTTGTTTTGTGGCACAGGCTCCGTCGAACGACAGTTCAGCAAGCAGTTTCCTGGGTGTGAGGTAGTCTCGGTGGACATCCAGAACCGATGGAAGCCCACTCACTGCGAAAACGTCCTGCACTGGGACTATCGGCAGTTCTCGCCCAAGCACTTTGACGTCATTTGGGCGAGCCCTCCATGCACGGAGTATAGCCAAGCCAAAACGGTAGGGATACGAGACTTGCGTGGTGCTGACAGACAAGTGCGGAGAACGCTGGAGATCATCAAGTACCTCCAGCCGAGCTTCTACTTCATCGAGAACCCGCGTGGCCGAGCTCCTCATGGGTTACACACTCGCCGATGCATGCAAGGGTTGCCACCTCCGCATCTGGCTACGTATTGTAAGTATGGTATGCCCTACAAGAAGCCCACCCACTTCTGGACCAACGCGCCTATCGCCACTCTGAAGTCTTGCGACCCCGAAAACCCCTGCGACTTCAAACGCCGTTATGGGCGGCACGAGAAGATGGCGCAGAGCGGCTCCGCCAGCAGATTGTCGGGCGACCCTAGACCAGGCATGGGAGCTGGATGGCACGTGTATGGCATCCCCGCAGCCTTGCTTAAACAATTATTCAGCTCTCTACCGGTGGAACAACCCGTGGGGGCAATCGCAGCGGTGTGTGAATACCTAGCGGAGCTGCTTTGGAGAGATGAAAATGAGACAGGTCTCAACGATGAAAGAGTCTGCGCTAATCCGGAAGAAGCTGACGAGGAGCCGGTGACCTTGATGCCGGAGTACAGCCCTACGCCACCACCAGTGATGTCCGACGACAGCGAGTGGGACACCATGGGCTCCGAATCAGCCTAACGACTGTGCATCTAAGCACAAGCGAGGACGCTTCCCACCTGAAGGGGGGGGGAGTTGTGCTAGGACAACACACGGTGTCATGCGCGGATGACTCAGCAATGTCATACATGCCAGAAGTGTCATACGCGCCTTACAGCATTAGCGCCCGAGACCCCTGTTGAGGAAGAGACCCCCCTTATATGGGAGTACACAGTACCACTGTACTGTGTAATAATGTGACATGTAGAATACTGGCACATCATACTGCATGATAATGTAGTACAAGCATATGATAGGTTGATGAGACTTGGCCATGCTGACTAGGATTACCTCAGAGAGCTGAGTGAATAAGTAATGGCCAAGGCCAAAGAAACAGTTGAGATTTCTAGAGTAAAACAGCCGCATGGCAAAAGTCAATATAATACCTAATTCTTACTGCAAATATATGCACTGAGTCTGGACATAGTTCCTAAGAATCGACATAGCTTGATTAGTCTTATATAGTGCATAATATAGAACCTTGCACTATATATGATCCACAAGTAGTTTCACAGTCACTGTCAAGTAGAGGTTTAGTACTGCCTCCTACAATCGTTGCCTGGCACATCGGTTTAAGCGAAGTTCTGTTTACATAAAATGAAATAAGTGAGCCTTCATGTTTGAGGGGTTTAGATCAATGCAATCAGCAGTGAGAAATTCCTTTTCTGCAGTTTTGTCATGATAGCTAAGGATTGAAGAGGAGACTTGTTTATCCCAGGGTTCCACTGTAATATTCCAGTCACTTGGGATAAAGGTACATAACCTGTTTCCCTACACGGGAAAGTTTGACTATTCTCCTTTCACTTAATGGGTATCACTTAGTAGAGAACCCCATTTATCAAAAACAACTACGTGCGATTGAAAAGCAACCTTATTGCTTTAAAAAAGCCTTAATCTCTGATATTGACAGTGTACTGTCAACTATCAGGCAAGGCTAAAAGAGGTTGCACGTATGAGATTAGAGTTGAATGAACAAGCAGCGATTGTTTCTAGCTGCGATCGTGATACGCACGAGTCCCATTGTATCCTTGTCTTCCTAGATGACTATTAAACACTCCTTTCGTGAAGGGGAAAAACTCTGAACTTCTTTCCACTCGCAGGAAAGTCCCTGCCCTCGGGCTTCAAGGTGATGAAGTTTAGTCCATGGAGAAGACGAGCAGTAGTAGAACAACTGTTGCCATTCTTCGTTTTGAGGAAAGATCACTTCAGTTTGAGCTTGGAACATCAGAGCGTGGCTTGACTGCGTGTATGCTCCGCGGCTGAATGGATGGTTTATCATCTAATCTCACGAAAATCGGCCGCACACGTCGATTGCATCCGTTGCTTACTTAGTAACCACCCTGGCAAACAGCAATCCCAGAGTTGGAAAAGTTTCGCAAGCGAGGTTCACCCGCCAAAATATTGCTGCGTCAACGCTGGCATACACTATAGCCAGCAGTCAGGATGGCAAAAAGGACGAAAGAAAGATTAGGGGATTCTGAGACTGCAAACTCCCGAGACATAGCTTGCTGACACGGACCATACTGTTGATCGACTGTTTGTGACGCTCATCAAGGTGCCCGGCAAGTGGATCACACCTTGCCTCCTTTACCCCCGCCCTTGCCCCCGCCTCGGCCAGCACCACGGCCGGTTTGGATGACACCTCCTCGTCCCTGAAGCACAGGAGAGTACACGGGGTGAGGAGCTCGATCTGGATGTCGGGCCCGTTCAAGCGGTCCTTACTATCAGCAGCGAGAAGACGCTGTTGGCAATAGGCGCACAACATACTTTGGCAGTTTTACTGTGCAGGTGGGGGATTGAAACGACTGTCGCACGGGGAACGGCTGCCAAGAAAACAAGTGCAGAGAAGCTGCAGAAAACAGTATGTAAAGATTTCCGTATTGCGTTGCCAGCATGACAGGAAAGCAGACCTTAGTCTTCGGATCGATGCGCTTGAACATGGGGGCGTTCTTCAACATATCAGGGATGATCAAGAACCTGCACCAAACAAGAGTCACGATATAAGTTGTGAAACAGCCTCCCGCTTCAACAGAAAAATATCCTGGCACGGAAAGGAGCGTGTCAGGAGCGCAATAAAACCGAGGATGACGGTGGAATGGGCAGAAGAAAGAAAATACAGAACAGAAGAACGTGCAAAACGAGGAGCACAAAACAGGTGACCTGCAAAAGGGCCCTTGGTTTGTAAGGCCATCGAATTGAGAATAAAAGTCTATGAATCAAAAGGAGAACTAGAGGGATGCCATAATCAACAAAATCCATTTTCGGAGTCTGCCTCACAGAGAAAACGGCATCTGTGCCTTGGGTACAATAATTAACCTCCGCAGAGACGGATACGTCCGGGTCACGCAAGCAGTAGGGCGAGTTTCATCAACGACGAAACAATAGCAAGTGTCTATGCAAGTAAACATAGGTGTGGCTGAGAGAACAGGAAAGAAGCACAGCTGGAGAGCATTTCACAACATATTCTCAGCTTAGCATTAGGAGCGATTAGTGCTAGCAAAAGCCCAAGTAAGCTATTGTGGACCACAAGAGTTGTCGGACAGTCGCAGAGAATAAGTTGGCGAGTCATCGTCAGACGTCAAACGAGTGCAGGTCAGTAAGCCTGAAAAGCATAGGAACGGAATCGGAGGAACTGTGTGGATCGGCTTTCTAAGGAGAACAAGTACAGCACAGCACAGCATTAAAAAAACATCGGCGAAAGTGATGCTTAGTTGAGAGAAGGTACGTTTCAACGGTCTCCTGATGCCAAGAAAAGAGTTTTTGGAGTCCAGAAGAAAAAGGTTTTCAACTTATGCAAAAGATCAGATCTATATTTACAAGTTAACGGGAGAAAACTTGTACCAAAAACAAGTTCGAAGAAAAGAAGATCGTTAAAAGGGCGCAGGTTGCGTAAGGGTGCTCAGATGCCGGGAGTAAGCTCTCAAAGTTGACGTGATCACGCAAGAAGAAACAATGGAGGGCGAGTTTGACGTATCGAAGAGATCGTTTTCAAACTAAGAAAAATAAAAATTTGCTTCACGTGCAAAAAATAGTTGGATCTCCCGGTGAGGTGAATCCGCTCGAGAAGTTGGCACACTGACCGAATTTTACTGCCACGGAGGAAAATATGTTCCAACTGCGAAACCTTTCCGTCCTGTGAAAACACGTGTTCCCCCTTTCAATGAACAAGTGCGGAATAGCTGTTATGTACACGCAAAAAACGCCACAAAGGGAGTAGTACCTTAGCGGTGTAAGTGATGCCCTGCATCTGTAAGTTCCAGTTATCCTCTGACTCAAGTAGTTGTCCACGGTATGTTTCACCGGTCTTCAGTTCAACCTGTGCAGTTTTCGGAGATAATTCAGTGAGACGCGCAAAAACATTTATGGCAACATGGCGATCGAACCTGCGCAAGGTGACTAAAGAAGAAAAATAAAGAAGATCAAGGAGGTCTTGCAACAAGCGGTGGAGCGGACATATGTCAAGCACAAAAAAGTCACGAGGCCGCCGAGAAGTCTGAAAGAGTATGGTACGTAGGTACCTACCGTGACCGTGTGACCCTCGGCTTCATGAAGAAGCTTGATCGGAATACCAATTCCCTTAGACATGGTAGTTTCGTTCTGCGGTTTGTTTGGTTCAGTATGCCAACTTCTGTCCCGGTGCTGACTTCACACACCTCAAGATCGTTTTTACGAGTAGCTACAATATCAGCCTTCTTTAATCTGGTGTGGGATACAAAGCCACCACAGATCTAACACAAAAGTTCAAAGAGTGGAGAAGGTCAAGCTCTGCCTGCTTCTGGTATTTAGGGTTTTCTGGTTGAATGCTCCGCGCTGCTCGATGATTGAGGCGGAAGGACTTTCAACTTTTTTGTTTCTGGTTTCTTCGCGCAGCCGAGCTGTCGCTGTCGTGAGGGTGAGGTCGGGTGGTGATCTGATGTGCATCCTGATCCACCACCACCCGACCGCACGACCATGACCAGTTCAGAGTTCACCACATCGACATGACATCACCAGTTGAGTCTCGAGTGACCAGATCCGAGATCGAGTTGGTCGTGAGCTCACGATCAGTCGATCACGACGCGACGCGACAACGTGACGCGTGACACGGTCTGCGGACGGTCGCGGTCGCGGCGCGGTCGGGGCGACAGCGACAGCGACCAGTGGTCCGGCACCTTTTACAACCAGAAACGAGAAGCCAGTTGCGAGTTGGTTAACTTATTGAGCATCTCTTGACTTTTCTCTTGACCAGATACACATACAGGACATGGGCTTCTTTAAATCAGAGTTTACGGAACAGGATCCACCCAAACCTGTGTTTGGAAACTATGTTGTCGAAAAGGAAACACACCTGCGCTTGCGTGAGAAGGTGTGTGCACCGTGCCGAAGGCAGTGAAATGCAAAATAGGCTTGCTGTACAGTGCAGGTTATCACGTATGGGAGTTAAGGTTGACAGTGGCAGGTCGTGCGTACAACATTTCTTATTTTCGATCATACGTGCCGAAGTGTGTATGTGCAGTATTTGTCCCAGCACGCGTAGGTGCTGACTCACAAGTGCAGCCTCGAGAAGCCTCGCCTCTCTGCTTAGGATTTCGGGGTCTGCTTTCACAGCTTTTGAGCCTGTCAGGCGACTCGTTTGCTGTCACGGATGAGGACGGTGAAGTTTATTTTAATGTACAAGGAGTGGTAAGTTCTCAGTGGCTTGTTTCCGATGGAGGCTCGCCCCACTCGCCCGATAGCGAGCATGGCAAGGATACGGGTGTTTCGCGGATGCGGGCGTCGGATTTCATAACACCGAAGCAAGAAAGTTTTAGGCATGCAGGAACAAAGAAATTTGCTGATATGATGGAAGCACGCTGTGAGCGGTGCACGTCGAGACCACGATCTCGATTTCACCAAACAGTATTCACTTGAAGACGACGGTGCCATGAAATTTGAACTCACGGCCTGCTACTTTTCACCGGGAGAACATTTTCTCTCTTTTATCTGTAAGATAGGCACTCATGCTACCTGGTCTCCTCTAATTTTACAGGTTCTTGACATGCGTGAAACCATAATGCTTCAAGATCGTGACGGCAACGAAATCATTAAGCTCCAGAAGAACGCGTTTTCCTTCTTGCGTGATACTTGGTCGTTCTATAACCCGGATGGCGATCTTGTGGTGGAGGTCAAGAAAGACTTGAGGCCTCGCATCCAGCCCATGCTGAACGTCTATATCGCCTCCGAGGAAGGTGAGTGTGGCGCAAGATCGGGCGCAGTAGCGGCCCTTCGTGGTAATCTCCGGCTCCCAAGCATGTGGAAAGTAGGTCACGGAATTTTCTGCGTTGGTGTGCTGAGATCTTTCACCTTGCAAGTCCCTCAGCGATCCGACGCTCAAAGAGGGTTTTTTGGCTTCAATTCCGCGCTCCTTTTCACAGATGACCTCATTGATGCAACCTGGAGCAGCAGTAGAAGGCCACCATATGTTTCCTGACTTTTGGTTTCTGCACCGCGTTTATGAGTGTTCGTCCGTACAGTATCACTCCAGAAGGCTTTTCATCACAATATAGGAATTGTAGAGCTCGCGCGTGGAGAGCAAAGGGCTCAGATGTGTCAACTAACTGACTTTGTGCACGTACCGCAGGCAAGATTGCCTACAACGTGAGGGGCCTCTTCTCAATGGTCCAGAAGCAATACGCTATATACTTGGGTCATCTCAACAGGAAGAAATGTGCCGAGGTTACGAAGCAAATTAATTGGAGGCAAGAGCTCGTATCGGAGGATGCGGTGCGCCCCATTTGTCTCTAAGAAGAACAGAAGTTCAGGGTTTTCTTGTTTTCGGGCCTTGAACATGTGTCTCCTCGCACAGCAGCTCCTCAGAGCTCTACTTATCGTTTCTACAGAGATCACCCCTCAGACCAGTTCGACAACTTGACCACTTGACACGATTTCTAAGTATTGCTGTGGCAAAGTTTTTTGGTTTTCATTTGATACTGCCAGAGTTGGCGAATGCCAGTATGTGATTGTATCATCATGCTGTCAGTCGACAACAGTAGCAATACATCAATCCATCCATCTATCCATCTATTTAGATTGACAGGGCGTGTCTTCCAGGATATGTACGGGGTGAAGATTTCCAAGGGAGTCGATGCCTCGTTGGTTGTAGCACTTGCGATTGTGCTCGACGAACTGTATGCTGAACACGAAGACAAGGCAGGGTCTAGCGATGACGAGGACTAGACCTTGCGCTCGTGCATAGCAGTTATGGAACTGGAATGGTTGAATGTATGTGAATCAGCTAGTGCGATCTAATGAGCCTACTATTAAATGTTTTGAGTACTTTTGTAACGGAAAATGATGTTTGGTATTGTATTTATAGAACGCCGATGAAGACTGCTATGCCAGCTAAAGCAAGTGTGTGTCTATCCTCTATCTATGGTTGTGCATGACATACTGTGCCAAATTCACTTTGACTCTGCCGCATTCCTGCCAATCGCCTTATATACTGGTTCATTTATATGTATAAAAATAATCCATTTACGGGATCGTTTTGGACGTGAATGTTACCTATTGCTATTGAAGTGGATGCATCTATTCCTTTCTAAGGATAACTGGTAAGTACTGCTAGCCGAAAGAGGTTGTGTACATGCGTTGACGTTTTCTTACATTCTCCATGACGCATCGAGGCTGCGATCTAGTGCCATGGTTGATTATTTGTTTATTCCATGAAATTGAAAGATTTCTATGTGTCAAGTCGGAGGTTAATGTAGAGGAGTTCTCGCGACCTCTTAACTGTGGAAATTCAAAATCCCGGCTTCGTATTTTGATTTCACGGATGTAATCAAGGTTCAGTATCGATATGTCCCACAACAAGTTTTCGGTGTTTTTTATGACACTCGCGCGCGGAGGAATTCATGTGTATATGTGAATTTTAAGTGATGTAAGTGTTGTTCAATTATAATGATTGACATGAATATTTTACATACCGAAATATATTGGATATTGATGGAGATATGCATAAATGAACTATTGATGTACATATAGCAAACTATTCAAATAACTTGATAACATTTGATAAATACGGGACCTTTGGCTTGATTTGGCATGACCTCTGCTGACTTTTTAGAATAATTCCGCGTTATTCGCGTGATAATATTCGCTGACATTTATTTCACTCTGTTCGAAAGAGTCACAATTCCGTTCTTCAGATTCGAACCGGTGTATAAAACGCTCATATACGTGACGGCAGGGTTCCTCTTGCTCGGACGACAATATCAGCTATTCACACAACAGAAATCATGCAGGGCAAAATCATAATAATAATAATACAAATTTGCAGCAGCACATTTATAGTTCCAATACCGCTTATCAAACTATTCTATTCTATAACCTGATACTAAACGGGTTCTAAAAGAGCAAATCCCTATCGCATCTCAACAAGCAAAATGAACGTGCCCCGAAGGACATCACGAATTCTCGTGCCACGCAGACCACGCAAACTGCGAGTGCTAAATATCATTTTTCTTGGCGAGCAGAAGATTCCGTAGTACCTGCGAACATTTACTGAAACTGTCAACCGGTGGAAAAGAAGCAGCATCGCTGACTGTTTACATAAGTTGAGAAGAGAAGGAGCATGGCGAAAAGCCTAAGTTAAATCCTAAACTGAAAGTAGCATGGCCAACTAAGACCGAGGAAGATCCCGCCAGGGCAAGCCCCAGACGCGCTGCTACCCGGTTCAAGATAAACGGCGCTTCCCATTTCAAGATGGACCGCGCTGCTGCCCAGATCAAGATAAACGCCGCAGGAGAATTACCACGACGTTCGTAGCACAAGATCCTGAGATCGGGCACCATAAACATGTGGGACGTATTGAATCTTGTGGGAAACGAGAGCAACAGGAATTAAAAACATAACCAAGAAGCTGCCAACATTGTTCGCGAATCAGCGCGCCCTGCACCTCCACCAAAAAGAAACCCAGCAGCCGGCGCATAACCACCTGCACCAAAAGATCCCAGCAGCCGGCGCATACCAAAGCACGCAAGATTCGCAACCAACTCGTTATGCGAAGCTAGCAGTGAAGAGGGACCTGTGCGCACAGTGGTGAGGAAACTTCAGCGATCGGCAAACATGTTATTCCCTCAATTCGTCCAGGCATATCCTGCTGGCCGCCGTAATACAAAACTAATGAGCTTCAAATTCTGGTGTACAATATGTTTGAAAATCGAACGCTAGCGGAATCGTTTCACCTCCCAACCAATCAAATTCTAGATCGCAAATCATCGTATCGATTGATCGATGGCCCACGGTTTCCATTGGCTAACAAAAACGAAACATCTTGCGAGGTGGCACATTCGTTATTGTCAGAAACGCTATCTTTCTGGTCCCACTTTTGTTTGACGACGAGTCATGCATGACGTCATCCTATGTCACCTTTAAGATCATCACCACCATCCACACCCAAAAGTCGTCATTCTTCATCATCCACCAAGACCTCTGGCCTAGGTTTTCAGCCTGCGAAAAAGTCAGCATCAAAAAAGTTATCAAATCTGAAAACGAAAATAATCCATAACTTTTTCAATTTTTACTTTTTCGACATGATACTTTGCACATCAAGTTTTATGCATAAAACGCACACCTCACCCAATTTACACCACTTAACAATCATCAAATCTCCCAAACCCACCGCGCGCGAATGTCAAAAAAATACCGAAAACTTGTTGTGGGACATATGCTCGGCGTAGTATTCACTATGTATTGATACCTTTGCGGCGTTATTCGGTAATCAGTATTAAACGATACCTGTTAGTGACTTATTCATATTTATTGATCATGCAAAGCGGTTTGAGTTACTGATTGTGAATATCAATTAATCGGCACCCCAAAATAGATTTTCATTGGTTGAACGAACGTGGCACCCTACCTTGAATTCAAATATCGCGTTTCCTAATGGCATGGTCAAACTTGCCAACACGACCGCCATCGGACGTGTGACAGGGCGACGCTTTGAAAAAACTGAAGTGCTGCATCGCCATGGCTCATCCTCGTTGCGGACAAGGGCGACGTGCACGCAAGGACAAATACCGTTAGCTCAAGGAAAAGGCCCTTACGATAAGCGAACACGGATCGACCCATTTGATGTCGCTGGTGATATGATAATGATGGAGAATATATCCTAGACAAAATTCTCAGGACGCAAACCAAAACGTTTACTTGTCAACACAGCCGCACAGGAAGAAGGAAAAGAAAACGAAAAAATGTGACTCTTCCTAATGGAAGTGTGATATTCGAAGGTGCACAGCTGTTACGCATGCCCCTAGTCACATACAATTCAAGGCGGCTTCTTACTGTTGTTAAGAGCCTTTTCCTTCTCCGATTTGTTGTGCGAAATCGACATCTTGATGGCCCAGTCCACCGAGATGCCACTTGTGAGATATAATATAACGTATTATATCGGGTGCGGTCACTGAATATCTTTCATACAAGTGTAAACTGATTATAAGAGTTAAACGAATATAACGTGTCTGTGACCTAGGGATCTGTCACCTAGTACTGTACGAGTACTGGTACAGCTAACGGGAGTCAGAATAGTTATGACCTACGGGTCACTGAATCCAGCACACCACCCTGTGACTGTACATAGTGCTGTTACAGGTGGCAGAGAGCGGAGCACAGACAAAGCAAATTGTCCCGAAACAACAAACAGCTAGGAGCTGGAAACTGCTAGAGGGAGGCCTGTGCTTTAGCCAGGGCGGTCCCTTCCTAAAACTGCTGCTAGGATACTGCTTGCAAGCTAAGTTCCTACAGCTCAATTTCGCAGATACTCAGCCACTTTGAAAGTGGTCTACAAAGTTGCAGAGTTCACCAGAGTTGAAGAAGTTGTCAGTGTCAAAGAAGTTCAACCAGAACCAGAGTCCAGAAGTCATAATCCAGAACCAGAGTCCAGAGACCAGTGTCCAGAACCAGAAGCCAGAACCATAATCCAGAAGCCAAGACCAGAAACCAGAGGCAGGAAAAGATTCGCAGAGCAAAATCAGAAATCCCGGAAATTGAAAATCAGAATTCAAACCTGCCGAAACCAAAGATGGAAAAGAAATGCCGAAAGTAAAATAGTACGGCAAGGCAGGCAGACTGTTGGCAGTCACCCCAGTGGGATGTACCGCTGCGGTGAATTCAGGGGCTCGATCGAGCACCACCGAACCCTGAACCGCTGACACACATGCAAGACACATGAGTGCGGGCAGGGCTAGAGATGCAAGAGAGAAGACCCTCGGCAATGTTGCCACACCGACACGTGACCGTGTAGCCGGTGGGGCCGAGGGAATCTCGTCTCCGGAAAAGGAATAACTGTCGGAGCCGTCGTCATCGTCGATCACGGAAAGCTCTTCCGGGTGAATCGAGCCGTGAGAAGGCTCAATTGAACACAAATGAAGGGAAGGGTCAGGGCATCCGGGCATCACCCGGTCCATAAAAGACACTCGTAGCGGTTCCTCGAAAGGAGAACCGAAAGAAGCGGGGTCCGATGCCGAAACAGGGTAAAGTCCAGCGTCGACCTCGTGATTGGCAGGTGGTGGTTGCGCATCGCACACCACCTGCGGCACAGACAAAGTGCCGATGTGCAGCGGTGGTTGCTTACCAGCGTCGGTAGCACCACCGACCTGCGCAGCCGTAGCCGCAGAACGCAGGGACGCAAGGACGCTCCGCGCATCTGATAGCACATTCCCCATGCCGTCGTCCGAAGTACCACGACCCAAGCCCGCATAGTGGGCACGCAATCCCACGTCGTGCCGCACCGGATAGGTGAAGGGCTCAGGGTCGGTACGCACCAGCGGCTGGTCGTGCTCGTGGCACAAGTCAGCGAAGTCCTCGTCGTTCTCGTTGTCGAAGGCGGTCTGGAAGGCCGAAACCACCTCGTCTAGGTCCATGGCGGCATCCCGTAGGTCCACATCGCACGAACCACACACCTCCGGGCAACGTGCCGTGTCATGAAAGTGCCCAGGGCAGAGGGGGCACTCCTGAACGAAGGCCGAGGATGCGGAGTGAAAAGAAATGCTCCTAGCACCCTGCGGCTTCATGCCTTGAGGCCAATTCCCGCCCTTCGGGAGCGGTGATGCCGCGAAGCGTTGCTTCCAACCCACGTGACGATTACGTCCGTGAAACTTACCGTCGGTCCGACGGTTTCGCTCGTCGCGCCACTTGGACGGTGGGAACCTTACACCACCGCCCCCATGCTTACGGTGAAAATCACTCCGTGGCGGCGGTGTGTCGGGTGCAATTCCGCGCTCGTCATGATGGAGGGAGGCGAGTAGGGTAGAGGCCTCACCAATGATACGAGCAAACTCCTCTAGGAAGTCTGAGATGTCACCCTGCCCATCACCTGCGTAAGCCAACCCGAGAGGCGTGTGCGTCGGGACAGGCGCGGCTGTCTTGGGGCGGGTGGGAGGGCCATTAGGGTTCGCACACCACCAAACCTCTAGAACGTGTGTGTAAATCTCTTCAATGCCCACCTTCGCCAGCTCAGTGTCCAGGCGAAGTGGGGTGACCACCTCCTTGTAGAACTCGACGTCCAGTGCCGCCAGCAGCTGCCTCTTGGCGGCCTCGTCGTCCAGGGGGCCCGCTCCGCTAGCCGCGATGGCTTTTAGACACTCGTCAAATTGCGCGACCAAGGGTTCAGGGTCATCAGACGAACCAAAAGAAATGCTTAAGAGTTCTTCGTGATGGCGGAGCGGCCGATGCCCAGGCGGCAGCAACCGCTTGGTCACCTCAAGGAGGGCACGCTTACCGTCGCGCGGAGAGATCCGAGACGAAGCGTCAACCCACCTTCGAGCTGGAGAGTGGGGCGTGGTCAAAGAGACCAACGCACGAAGTAAGATGTCGTTGAAGATCGGGTGAACCTCTTTGGTGACGTCCACGAGGTCAAAGATGTCCTCGTTGGCGGTGTCCTTGTTGACAAAAGAAGCCTCCAAGGCAGCCACCAAGGAGTCCCAAAGGAGTTGTCGATGAGGTTCACTTCCGGAAAATGAGGACGCCTTAGTACCTAAGGTGTCCTTCGCAACACGCTTCACAACGTCAATGTCCCAAGACGATTGCAAAACGGCATTGCTGCGTGTCCTGTCAGCAGCAGCGAGTGCGACATTCGCTGACTGCGGGGTGCTCTTATAGCGAGCACCCACGTTCCTAGCAAAAATTGAATCAAGGCGCATTCTAGCGCCCACGGCCGGTGTTCCAACTGAGGATGAAGTCATCAGAATAAATTCCTATAGGAGGGGGGTTGGGGAAAAGGCGAGTGTCAAATTGTAAGGTGGCGGGCGACCGTAATGCAGTTGCGGAGTGAGGAGAAGAAGGGGTCGAACGAAATCAACGGAGTCGAATACGCGGCGGCCAAGGAGTTGTTGACAGGGGTGATCAAGTCCAGTCTAAAACAAAATCCAACGCGGACACCCGTAGAAGTTGCCGAAAATCCCACCTCGCAATCTCACCGCAACATAGCGCAAACCGCGTGCCCTAAAGTGGCCAATTCAACATCTCGCGAGGCCCCAACGCCCCGCCAAGCGGAAAAGCTTAGCCAGTCATGGCAAAGTCAGCAGTGATAAAAGCGGGGTAATACCCCATAACCTGTGAGATATAATATAACGTATTATATGCTGGACTTTAGGTTCAGGGTTATTATTATGGGCTCTGATAGCCCCTAGCCTGACCCGTCTCTGATCGGAACCGTGACTCCGCTAGTAGCTAGGATGACAGTACAGTAGTACTGTACTGTCAGTCATCACTTCGTATTATCCGGGTTTCCGAGATGCATGATAAAAGCACTCGGCCGGACTGATTATGGGAGCTTAGCCAGTTTGTTTTACCCGAGCGGAACACCTGTTCTCGCAGGTTATGCGCGTCACCACTTCCCTAGTAATTCTGATGGCACAGCGCCGAGCTGTTGCCATGATTGGCTAAGTTTTGACACAGAGATGGGGTGGGCGCCCCCTTAGACAGTAGCTTTCTCTCCGCAGTATGGCCTACTTTTGAAGTGGAGATCAGTTTTTTCGGCATTTATTCGGCAGAGTATCGTCGCTGAGTATGGTTATATTTTACGTTCCGTTTGATCAGCGGGCAGGACACTCCGCGTTTTGTGGGTCGCTCCCACGGTTAGCCACTTGGCTCATGACCTGCTTGATTGTGCTATTGCTTGCTGAGGCTCCTGCAGGAAATGGCCGCTGCGAGATTGTCCATTACTGTCGCACCGCTAGCCCGCAATCCCATCTCACCGTCATTTTAAAATGGACACAACGCCTAGACCACGTACACGCGCTAGAGCGCGCAAGTTAGCGACTATTTTCGATGATGTTGGGGCACTGAATTCGGCTACCCCTACAACGCCGCATTTGGCTTCGGCTGACGAATCGGCTGCGGCTGCAACGCTCGTTCAGCGATTACGGAAGGATTCTTTCGATGTTCAATGTGCGAAGACAGCAGCCACTAAAGTTCTGGGAGACAAAACAGCGAAATTTCATGGCAATGAATCGTCGGCTTCGGACATTTTTTCGCAGCTGGTTTCCGAGATTCAGCAGCTTTTCACGCTGCAGTCGCAGGCACTTGCACCCCTGTTTGAGCTGTCTGCTGCCAATGTCCCTGTCATGACTGCTGCAAATGAGCTGTTGTATTCTGTGCTGTTGCTGCTGACTGCGCCAGGGTCTCCTGCCCGTAATTGGGTGGAGGCTTCTGGGGCCGATGTTCCTGCTGATGGCAAACGTGCCACCCTCGAGGTGGTGCGTATGCTCGCTGATGATTCGACTCCGTTCGAGTCTCTGACTGAGCTGCTTGACGTGAGAATTTCAGATGAAAGTGACCCTGACTCTGGCATTCGTCTTTTTAACAGTTGTCTTCGGGATGCGCAGCGTCTGCAGACGCTGCCCGAAGACGCTGTTAAAAGGCAATTCCTCTCTGCCCTGTCTGGACCGGCTTACGCCACGCTGGTTGACTCGTTTGCTCGAGCTGACCAGCGTGCGGCTGTGAGTCTGCTCACCCTGCAGGCGCGCGTGCGCGAGCAGTACCGCTGCGGGCGGCTCTCGGGCAAGCGCACTGCGGGGCGCCCCATGTCCGTAGCATCTTGCACCACTGACACTGGCCTGGCTTCGGCCATCGAGCGGCTCAGTTCTCAGTTGGTCAAGTTGCAGCGGGATGTGGATTCCCTTAAGAAGGGTGGCTCCAAGCCACCTCATGGGAAACACACTCCGCGCGGCTTCCACCGACCTGGAGTGCAACCGCTTGCTCATTCCGCCTCTTCGGAGGTGGCTTTTGACAAGCGGTCTGGCACCTTTGTCCCAACGTGCAGGCACGAGAAGTGCCGCGCCGTTGGGTCGAAGCATTGGCTGAGTGAGTGTCCTCACAAGGACACTCACCCGATGTCCATTTCGGCGTCCTACTGCCAAGCCGTCGAGTCTTACGACTCCGACGTGCTCGCCCTTCGTTTTCAGCGGTATTATGACGCTGGGGATGAGGGGTCCATGGAGCACATGTGTGCTCTTGTGGGGCAACCTGAAATCTGTGAGCTGTCTGCCCATTCCTTTGCTCCAGAGCCTACGGCTCTACAGCAATTCAAGGATGCTGCTGCCTCTGCTGAGTCTGCACCTGAAGAGCACCTTTCCATTGGCCGTGTTGCATTTGCTGAGGTCAGCGGTCCGCTTGCTGGTGGTGTCGCTGAGCCGACCGCCAGCAAGCAACTGCTGCCGAAGGCCTCTGCACCCGTGCATGGTAAGCCGATTGACTTGCACGGGGTCAGCAGTGCCGCCTTCGTGCCGCCGTCTGCCTCTCTGGCTCTCGGCCCGATGGCTTCTGCTGACAATTCATTCAAAACATTCAACACTGTCCACCCTGACTGGCTTGACATTGACCCTGAGCCTGTTGAAGTGTGTGACTCCGATGACGATGGAGAGGGCTCCAACTACCCTCCTGATGTCTGCCTGACTGAAGTTGAAGGGGGTGCACCGCCGGCGGCTGCGGCGTTTCGGCGGTTCGGAGTCCCCAGGGGCTCCAGGCCATTTGGCTTCGGTGAATTTGCTCTCACTCTCTTCATGGTGGCTACGTTTCTGTTCAGTGCTACGGCGATGCCGACACTCGTGGTCGGCGGTGGTGTCAGGGGCCTGGTTGAGCCCGGAGCCACCTACGGCTGCGATGCGGTTCATCCCGGTGGTGCATTACTGGATTCCTTTTACCCGTCCGTGATTACTACTGGTTCGTCAATGCCGCCGCGGGATGTGGAACCGTTCTTTTCTCGATCGACCTCAGCGGCTCTGCAATTTGAGAGTCTTGCCACTCCATTTTGGGATCCGCCTGACCCACTTGGGTCTGGTGGTGTCAATGCTTATAAGTTCTCTTCTCAATTGACTTCGGATGCTTTTCTTGAATGGGATCCGTATGCTGAACTCGGCTCTGCCGACCAGCTTTACAGTGGCTAGAGTCTGCTTGTTTCAATCCCTGGAGGTGTGATTAGCCTTAGCCGCAGTGGTGGGTTGTGCCGGGACAAGTCCCCGGGCACCCAGCTAGAAGTATATCTGTTTCCAGTGAATGCTGTTTGTTATCTGCTTACTTAGCTCCGCTTGCCTAGCCCTATTAGCTACAGTCACAGCTCCGGGTGGTGTGCTGGACTTTAGGTTCAGGGTTATTATTATGGGCTCTGATAGCCCCTAGCCTGACCCGTCTCTGATCGGAACCGTGACTCCGCTAGTAGCTAGGATGACAGTACAGTAGTACTGTACTGTCAGTCATCACTTCGTATTATCCGGGTTTCCGAGATGCATGATAAAAGCACTCGGCCGGACTGATTATGGGAGCTTAGCCAGTTTGTTTTACCCGAGCGGAACACCTGTTCTCGCATTATATCGGGTGCGGTCACTGAATATCTTTCATACAAGTGTAAACTGATTACAAGAGTTAAACGAATATAACGTGTCTGTGACCTAGGGATCTGTCACCTAGTACTGTACGAGTACTGGTACAGCTAACGGGAGTCAGAATAGTTATGACCTACGGGTCACTGAATCCAGCACCACTGATTTTCCTGAGGAGGGCCTCCGCTTCCTTCCTCTTGAAGCCGAGGTGCTGCGTGAGGGCCCTCTCGTTGTGTTCATATACCGACCCCGTGGTTCCGAAGACCATCGGGTGGAAGAACACTTTGTAACCCTTTGATCGGAGTAACTCCATGAGGGGCTCGTACGTTTGTTGAGTTTCTGCTGGACTTCGGGTTTAGGCTTAGTTATTATGGGCTCTGACTAGCCCCTAGCCTGACCCTGCTTCCGTATCGTGTCCGTGACATCCTAGCACTGTACTGTACAGTAGTACAGTACATTAGTACAGTCTTGCTTCACTGTCTGGGTTTCCGAGAGCATACAGCCTCGGCCAGACACTGTTTATGTGATTATCAGTTTGATGCTCAGCGAGCTTAGCCGGACAGCGTATCTGTCTTCCTCGTAGGTAACAGACTATTGGGAATAAATGAATCTCGATCGTCGTCTAAAAACCTTCATTTTGACACAATTTTCGTCGTCTAAAAGTTATTGCCACGTCATCTGAAATGTGCCACGTAAGCGACACGTAAGTCGTCCCGCAATTTTATTACAAAATATTACTCGAATTATTTATTTGTGCATGATGCTTTCGTACTCGGCGAGTCCCGGTAGATTTTTTTGTTGCATTTTTGCTCATATGCGTGCATATCATGTACAAGTATGCAAATATGGGTACATCCATGTGCAATTTAGGCCAGCATGCACGGTACACGTTTATGGATGTGCATATTCAGGTGCTTCAATTCCCGTAAAATAAGTTGCAACTGAGATGGGTACTAGCATATGATACACAAATCTATATCACCATACAAATTTATTCAAAATACACCAAATATTTGTCTATGATGTCTTCTAGGCAAGAGATTTCGATCATTTCACCGTGCTAAGGCTACTATATTGCTGATACATTGGAATCTATATCTTCAATCCACAATTATTTGCGGTACTTGTAGGTTTTAATTCCCTCGATAGCGAGGTAACGTTGACCGCAATGTTGACGCTCTATCGGAGAACATAAATGGCAGAGCTTTATTGGTCAAGGCAATTGCATCGCACGCAATATAGGTCGATTTCCTCTTCTCGTTGATGCCGCGGAATAATAAGCGCCCAAGTGACGTCGATTGGAATGACCAGTGTCCTTGGGGTAACCCATTCGTTCCCTATTGGGCTCTGGTCGGGATAAAGTTCCGGTTCTTGAAGGTCAAAAAACATGTATTTCCGAATTCTCCAGGTGTAGCGCCACCAAACGATCCCTAAGTCCTGTCGGTGTCCCGTATGTCTGTCCTCGAAGGTGTTTAAGAACTTACATATCATCCAGCTGTCTACATTGCATTGAGGACATCGCATGTGGACCATTCCATGTGTATTGATAGCGTCTGCAGTGGCTTCATCACGATCGCGTGTCCCATAAACTCCGAATCGTAGAATTGAAGGCATAACGTGGCCACGATGTTGCAGGATTTTATACCTGTAGATAACAATGCTTGCAAGGTGATTAGCAGTTGAAGCGAGCGTCGCCCATAGCAAAAGTCGAAAATATAAATTGTGAGGATAAATGTGGAGCTATAATACCTGCAGATGGCGATGCTTTCAAGGTAAGCAGCAGATGTTTGAAGGTATGGTTGAAGGTGCGTATGTTAGAAGAAACAGGGGGAAATGAATCTTCAAGGGTCGGGCAAGAGCTTTTGTACCTGGTCGTGAGTGGACCGCGGGTCGTGCAAGAGTAGTGTACTTTTGGTCCAATCAAATTCGTATATCTCGCACATGCGGGATCACTTAGTCGCCGATTTTTTAATCAAAGACAAAAACACAACCGAGGCAGAAAACCCCATACACAGGCACATCAGCATATCGGCAAGAAACACAAGCCATTGACGAATGAACATTATACACTTCTACCACATTGTTAACATATGTTTAAGTATACTATTCTTATCGAAAAGTAGTCGAAAATCTAACCCTCGGGAGGTTGCAATCCTAAGTCTTACTCGAAATCAAAGTGGAATCAAGATAACATTCTGACTCGTAGCCGCCGTGGTTTCGTTGACGGTAACGTTACGGCTGAACCTGTCGGAACTTGAACCGAAAGGCAAGGTCGTTTCGAAACACACATCGAAAATACCCCAACGTGCATTTGTTGCCTTCCGCATTCCTGCACATATAACATTCATTGTAGTTCCTCCACAACATTCGAACAGTCATACCATGAGGAAGATAGTCAAAATTCCTCATTCTCATTCTGGGGGCAGTAGGGCATGTTGCATACATGCCAAGAACATAGGCAGCAATACATTCTCGCTTGGATGGCATGGTTGGATGAGGTGGCAGGTGAAGAAAGAAAAGTGCCAAGCTGAAAAGTGAGTTGTGAGGACAAGGTAGGTGCTTAAATATCTCAGTAGTGTGGCCGTCGTGATTTCAGTTGGCCAATCAAATGACCTCTTTCAGGCGGGTCGGATCGAAGGCCCGCATGTCACAAACATAGCATGTCACAACATTGGAAATGTGAAACGTCGATAACAATTTCATTCAAAATATGTTCGAATACAATTATATTTAACGGTGTTCCAACGATAAGTCAATTTGCTCAATGACAAAGCTATATGCTGTCGCTATATAGCATCAATTCATCCGACGGAACTTGACCCAAGAGCTAAGCTCCTCTCTGAACACACGACAAAAAGGCTGAGTGAGCATTCCATGCCTTCGCCGTCGACGCATTGTGTATTGTAGTTCTGCCACAACGTTTGGATAGTCATACCCGGCGGAAGAAGAACTGTATTGCTGCATGGGTAAGACTCCCCGTGATTTTTGGCAAACTGGTCGATGTATGTGAAAACAGACTGCCGCTTGGATGGCATGACTATGGTAGAAGTAGAAGCGGGTGCGTCGCTGACGGGAAAAGGGGGCAAATGAGTAGTTTAGGCAAGAAATAGAGCTTATGATCTTGGAAAGTCTTGGACCTGCCGAATTATTAGCCTATCAGATACCCGGTACTAGTCCGCTCGGATAGAAGGACCTACAAGTACATATCTACTATTATTTTGCGACGAAGGCGTGTCTGCGAAGTCCATGATTATCCTGTCTGCATTGCCAATCATTCTATGAAAGCAACCTCTGAAGTATGATTTTCAGGCACCTTAACTTGCAGATGCACATCATCAACCGACCAAACGGAGTGAGACGGTAAAATGGATAAGAATATACAAAATCTGGAGCGTGTAAGTTGGAGTGTACAAACCCCATTCTTGCTGTATACTTCTGAAAGTGAGGGTTTTTGAAAATTGTGGCGTCCCGCATTTCAATGCGCACCGAGGTAACGATTTGCCCGCCAGATATCTGCTGTCGCACGACGGGGCGACCCTTTGGCCGACCTGCAAAACATGCGACGCATTGGATTTCCCAAAAGGCTAGAAACTGCAGGTAGTCCCCATAGGACCAAGCACTCATGGAATTCCGTTCTGCTGGATGCCGCGTATCCCCCGGGTACTTAAACAAAGGTCGGCATCTTGCATATATATGGCTGTCCTAATATATGACCCCTTGCAAAACGACAGAAAAACTTATGCCGTGCGTAATCAGCTTTCCGACAAGTTTGGGGGGCTTTGCAGTAATTCGCAAGATAGCAGCCGGTACACGTTGCAAGTTGTGAACGATCTTGAAGCCCGCAGTGCAGGCAAACTGTGTACAAAAATTTCATCCGTAAAGGCAGATTATCATGCACGCTTGCGTCATACATTTGAAATTGTATCTTATGTTCCTCTTCCATCGATTTCTTGAGCGCTAGTTCTGAGGGCGAGGACTCTTCAGGGAACCATAGTAACCAAACGTTTTTATCTGGATTTTCCTTACGCAAAGTAGCAAGTATTGTCATTGGAATTGATTGAACTGAGATGGATGGGAATAAAGGTGCGTCGATGAAGTGTCGAGCGGGGAAATGATTTTGGAAGAGAGGGGAATAGGTTTCATACCTCAATGGTCGTCGTGGTACCGCTCAACTTCATTTAACCAATATAATCAGGCAATCACAATGAAAGCGGAGGCATGTCACCCGCCCCATAAATGACATCGGTTCCACAACAACATATGTCGCCAATACTTTTGGAGAATATACTTTATTTACAATTGTCATATCAAGATATACCATACGTGTTTCATCAGCGTACTTCTGCACTGAGACAATAGGTTATTAAGACTATCAACAAATATTGACCTAGGTGCCGGCACCATGTCCTAGCAGGGAAATCATCATTGCCTAGCGAGCTTTACTTTTCTTGTTCTGATCGGATCCCGGATTTCCGCCTGGTGCCACTTTCCGCTTAGGTATAGGCCCCGCCTTCTTGGCGGCCTCAGCCTTCTGTTTCTTGGCGGCCTTGTCGGCCTCGGCCTTCTGTTTCTTGGCGGCATCCTCCTGTTTCTTGGCCGCGGCCTTGACGGCCTCGGCCTGCTGCCGCTTGGCGGACTTGTCGGCCTCGGCGGCCTCGGCCTGCTGGTTCTTGGCGGCCTTGGCGGCCTCGGCCTCCTGCTGCTTGGCGGTCTTGGCGGCCTCGGCGGCCTCGGCCTGCTGTTTCTTGGCGGCCTTGGCGGCCTCGGCCTCCTGCTGCTTGGCGGCCTTGGCGGCCTCGGCCTCCTGCTGCTTGGCGGCCTTTTCCGTTTCCCTCATTTCGACCGCCGTCTTCTTCTCCCGCTCCTTCTCGACTTTCTCTTGCTCTTTACGATGTGCCTCTCTCTGCCTTTTCACCTCGTCGTATTCCTGCTTGCTCAACACTTCGTCGGCCAAAGAAAAAAAATCCATCAGGAAACCTAATGCGCTCTTTCGCTGAGTCGACCATACCTTGCTCCCTGCATCCAAGACACCAGCACTTGTTAAAACCGATATACAAAGTATTTTTCAAAAAATGGATGTAGACATGAATGCTTACCTATCGAAAGCGACGGAACCCAATCCCAACATGTTGGCGGCTACCGAAGTGGTCCCCGAACCGCAGCACGCATCCAAGATGAAGTGATAATCGTGATGAAGAGGTAACACCCCCTCGTACGCAGATTTCCCCCTCGCTTCCCCCTCTAACTCAGGACCTCGCATATGGATATTGATGAGGTCGTGGATGAGCTTCAGCGGCTTCTGGTGTTTGTTAATTCTTTTACCCTCGGAGTTAATGGCGAATTTCGACGAGTGTACAGGGGCATATTCCCAGGTGTTGGTTCGGCAAGAAGCCACGAACTGCTTATCGACGACATCACTATCCGCATTCTCCTCCTCACCGAGAACTCTAATCAAGTTCTTCATCCAGGGAAGCCTTTTATGCACGGCTGGGTGGGTTTCGTCTGCGAGAGCAATCAGCGCTGCTTAGTCAGATTGCCCATGCTTAGACGCCAAAAGGCAATCACAGAATTGTACGTAACTTAACATCTACGGACCTGTAGGTGTTGCTTCCTTGACGTAGTAACACAAGACAAAGCACTCCATACGGTTGGCGTAGTTCCGTGGCGCAACGCCGGATTCAAAGGGCATCATGTTCGATCTGCTCAAAGGTTTCACCCAGAACATCTTTTCGGCGTTCCCGTGGCAAAACTGCTTGGCGGCTTCGAAGAACTCGTGGTGTTGTTGGAAGCCACAGAAACATCCCCCTACCCAATCATCACACGTGGTCAAATTGTTGAAGTTGTGTAGGAATTGCTTGAACTCTCCTGCTAAGAGAGGTTTCGGGAACCATTTCTTGTTCGAGTCCAGAGCATACTCGCAATCCATAATGAAACCGGTGAATGGAAGCCTGGGAAGAGTCGTGAAGGATTCAGGTGATGCGGGCTCCAGCAGAAAGTCCTTCTTGAAAACCAACTGCGGAATCTTGTGAGTGTAGAAGTAGTCATCATCGTCGACTTGCTGGCCCTCAGGAACGTTTGACAATATTCGATAACTCACACCTGTGTGCAATGTAAACGATTAGTAATTACATAGCTACGGTGCACAAATGGAATATGAAACCGAGATACGCACCTGGAAGATCCTTTAGGATGTTTTCCGCAGTCGATGCTGTCGTCGACCCGATTTTCAGCAACATCCTGCTCTCGATATTATTCCAGTAGAACTTTATATCCTTCGGAATGTTTTTGATCAGTTTCTCTATCTTCTCCTCGTGCCGCTGTTTTTCTTTTGCAGGCCGTTGTTCAAATTGAAATTTCCGGTTCTCCTGCTCGTTCTTGCAGGAGACCTTCGGGGGCACCACTCCCGCCTGGTACAGTTGTAAACAAACCCCGTTGTTAATTGAACGCGCAAGCCGATATGGAAAAAATCAGATATCGTGAAGGACGACCAGAGGGCGCAACTTAGGTAAATTACCTTCAGTAATGTACGTATTTCTCTCTCATCCCCAGCCCCTGGGAAAACTTCGCAAAACTTCCCCCAGTCTTGTTCTGGGTTGGGAAACGTAAAGGTGTCAAGCTTCTTTTGCAGCGCAATGATTTCTGCATCCAGCTCACCGTACGTCATCTTACGAGCCCAGAACTTCGACTCGGGAGCACCGGGATCCACGACAGCATCCACTGGTTTCCTTTCCTTAGGTATGGGATACCCATCTTCATCTAGGTAAGGAATGAAGCAGGCTGCACCTATGTCGTATATGTCGTTTTCGAACCCTCCCGGTTGTGTTTGCAGAAAGTTCTGCATAGAATGCCGGTTTTTCTTGAGAAAGCTCAGTTGCCGGTAGGCCGGTGTCGATTCCAAGGAGGTTGTTATGTTGAATCGTTTATGAGCCTCTGAGGCAAGCAGCATTAGGTTCTCTCGAACATTGTTGAGAGTCTTGATCTCGGCGATACGGTTGATCATATCTTTGACCGTGTACTTCCGTTCGATGACGGCTTCGTCGACGAGGTCAGTGATCTCACGTAAGTGTCCTTCGGTCAAGGGGGCCCAGCTTTCATAGAACCCCTTCGGCAGATCATGGTAGACGATCGGCTTTCCGGCTGTGGGGTCCCATTTAGGTTGCTTGGTCGTTGGTGCGTTGAGGTCAGTTGTGCCGGTCGACATACCGATTGAACGTTTACGCTTATTGCGAGATGACCCAACCGTGGCCAAGGTCGTCTCCGTGGCGTCTTCATTGTCCGGGTCAACTCCCTCTAGCAAACCTTCATTGTGGGCCTTCATCACTGAAAGCGGAAACATGAAATACCAAATCGTCAGTTAGCTACTGCAAAAACACCTAAGAGCAAATAAGAATAATGTCGGGACGGAATTCACAAAAAATGGCAGCACCTCTCTGAAGTTGTTTGAACAACTGGTACGATTGCACCGAGATAGCCCAAGCAGCCCAATGCGTGTTCTTCTTGTCTGCATTCAGCTTCTGGTGATTGAACACCTGCGTCTTCAGCGCCGCTTCGAATTCGGGATTCAAGTTCTGCTTCGGCGGCACCCGACGGTATTTCAAGTTCTCAAAACTCTTCATTCCAGCGTCTCTCTCGTTGGGTTCGGCCATCAGTTTCTCCACGTGTTTTCGCATGCCAAGAATGATCTCCGTCATGTTGCGGTGCTTCATGTAGGCGTCAATGTTGTTCTGCTCATTCCCAAGCTGCGTGCGCAAACGAATTGCACGGATCATGACTATAGCTGAGAAGCTGGCCGACCGTAAACCTCCCTAAACACTTGAGTATGTAAGCCCTGAGAAGCACCTGAGAAAACTGGCATGAGTGAGACACACCTGATTCATTTCGATGGCGCTCAAGTTCATGAAGAGACGGCATTCGATGAACTGAAACGCTTCCGTTCGATTTTCATGGTTTGCGTGCTTTGCTTCATCCGCCTTGACGCAGCGACGCTTTGCCTCCAGCAAATGCTGATGTCCAAAGCAGGTGAATCTGTAGAATAACAAAGAAAGTGTAAGTTGGAACACATATGCATGCATCCATCAACGCAATGGGTCTTACCTGTATCTGCCTTTCCCGATGTCCGCCCAAACGAATGCCTCTGGGTTGGTGCTTGTTGCATCTTTACGATTCTCTATGACGGAAATCAGGGCTGGAGATCCCGAACCGGTGTGTGGGTTCCAGTACATCATTTCGGCAATAGCCTGGGCGTGATGTTCGTCCAGTGGTCGAGGGCGATGCGCTCCTTCTGCATCATCGATGTACTGGATGGGGATTCTCCACGATGTCGCACATGGATTATTAGTGTCGACCAACTTATGCATGTCATCGATTTCCCTGATGGCCCACATAAGCAACGTATACTTGGTTTTAGTAATGCACATACACCATCAAAAAAGCAATGGTCGTATAAGTAAATCTCAGGAGGGAAGATGCATACTTGCGAATGGCAGCCTGCTTTTTTTGCTCATCTGCCTCGGTTTCATCGGCGGTCTTCGGAGTCTTTGAAGGGGACACAATCTCCTCATCACCCTGCTCCATGATGAATGCAGGAATTGGCCGCTGCGGAGTTCCAGCTGCAGGAGATACAAGGCCCGCTGATGGGAGAGGGCTTGCCGCTGATGGCCCTGGAGCAGGGCTTGCCCCTGATGGCCCTGCACCTGCAGGGTTTGCCCCTGATGGCCCTGCACCTGCAGGGCTTGCCCCTGATGGCCCTGCACCTGCAGGGCTTGCCCCTGATGGCCCTGCACCTGCAGGGTATGCCCCTGATGGCTCTGCACGTGCAGGGCTTGCCTCGCAGGAACCTGAAGGGCTTATTCCAGAGAGTCTTCGAGATTTACGAGTGAGAGGTGTAGTTTCAATTGAAGGAGGTGTAGCCGTTTTTGTATATGGTAGTTTACGACCCGTATCGTCTCCACCAACTGCAGGTTGCGTTGGCACCTCAGCTTCAGCTTCAGCTTCAACCTCAGCTTCAGATGGAGGCCCGTCACTATCGAAACCTTCTCACAGCACAAAAGCAAATCAATTCTCAGTATTTGAATACATATATCATTTTTGTGACCTAAGACGGAGAGCGAAGGAGAAAGGGAGATAGAGAGGGAGAGATGTTTTATATCGGCTCACCGGCATCGCCTTCAGGGTTGGCAACTTGTTGCGTTGGAACCTCAACATCAGATGGAGGCCCGTCACTATCGGAACCTTTTCACAACACAAAAGCAAATCAATTCTCAGTATTTGAATACATATATCATTTTTGTGACCTAAGACGGAGAGCGAAGGAGAAAGGGAGATAGAGAGGGAGAGATGTTTTATATCGGCTCACCGGCATCGCCTTCAGGGTTGGCAACTTGTTGCGTTGGAACCTCAACATCAGATGGAGGCCCGTCACTATCGGAACCTTTTCACAACACAAAAGCAAATCAATTCTCAGTATTTGAATACATATATCATTTTTGTGACCTAAGACGGAGAGCGAAGGAGAAAGGGAGATAGAGAGGGAGAGATGTTTTATATCGGCTCACCGGCATCGCTTTCGAGTGCCGAGTTGGCAACTGGTTGCGTTGGCACCTCGGCCAAAGATTGAGGAAGAAGGTCCGCACTGCCGACACCCCCTGCCAACACGAAAGCAAATTAATTCTCAGTATTTGAAGAGATAACATTTTATCTAAGATAGAGAGAGGGAGATTTACCTATGATCCAAAGGTAGTGTTTCGATCTCACGAGTTCGTCGTCCTTTCCAGCTTCCTTATTTGCAAATCGGATGCGGGCCACCGTCGTGTCGTCTTCACGGACGCTGCCGTCTGGAGCTGTCCACGTCGGGGCGCTGTCCAAAATGTAGGCATATCCTCGTTTGTGGAATATCGGTGTGGTGTCAATGACGACGACATCTTTCTGCATCAAAGCAGTATCTTGTCCTTCAGGTCGAGGACGGACGGGCTCGTCTTGCACTGGGGCCTTTTCCGCCGCTTTTTGCAAGTTTTCGACGGACTCAGATACTTTCTCTGGAACGTTCTCCAACAGGAGATGATCTTCGGCTTTGCGAATACTCCCAAGATCTGGAAGATACTGTTGCGATCAAACGGATAGGTGAGAAGCAGCGGAACGCGATAAGCATTAAAATAACATAAAATTGACAGAAGGGGTGAATTTTGAAACCATTACCTCGGAGACAAACGCGGCCCATGTCGAGATGTGCAAAGTCGGTTCAACGATCTGGAGATTATTGTTTTTGGGGGTGTATTTCTTTGAGTGGAGTCGAGAATAATCCTCGTACTGCTCGGTGTGAATAGTATGCAATGTATCCACAAGTTCGGTGAAGCACTTGAGCATCTTTGGGAAATATTCGTTTTTCAAGTAGTCTGCTTCACCAAGATTCTTGTGAAGATTGTCGAGTCGCTCGTTGTCTTGCGTGATAAGCATGTACTTTGCATCGATAGCTCTGAAGATATCTACACGGCGGAAATCCCGGGTCGTGATGAAAGGCGATGCAGTAAAGCAGTCAGAGGCAGCAGTGTACATTTTGGGCACTGAACCAACGGGTCTCTTTTTTACGGGTTGCGCGCCAGGGCAAATGAATTTATCCATTGCGAGCATAATGCCTAAGAAGCGAGGATGCTCTGCTATGTCCTTGTCCTTGGCGAGATCGATATACGTCTTGAACCATTGTGCAACAACGGTCATCTCGGTGTCAGCGTCAGGTGCAGGGATTTCAGGGCGACCAAATGACAATACTTTGTCGATGATGATTCCCGCTAAGAGGTGCTGAGGTACTGAAAAGAACGAATGAATTCGAAAGGCTGAATTAGAAAAGATAAGCAGAAGATAAATAAGGCCTGAATTAGAAGGAGAAGGAAAACGAAGGGAAGAATGAGAGAAAATACTGACCAATTTTCCCAGTTCTCCCAGTTCCTTGCACGGGCTGCTGTTTGGGTACGTTTCTCTTCGACATAGTATGAACGAAGTCCACGAACGGACAGCATCCCAGAGCCTGTTTATCAGCGACCACGAGTGCAAAAGGTTCGAAATTCTCGCCCGCTGCCATCGTCATCATGCCATGAATCACAAGCATCGACTCGCCGACAAGACTGTCTGCCTGCCTTGGAGTCTTGAGGAGTGGGTACTCGTAAGCTTTTGGGATGATGCTCATGCTCCACCATCCCAGACCATGTGCACCGCTTGTTTCCTTCGAATACATATCTGCAAGGACTGGAACGCTGTAAAAGTCATTATCACAAAGCTTCCGGGCAAAGGAATAGGCCTGAGGAGGCCCTTCAACTGAATCCGCGCCCTCTTCGGAAGAAGAACTCATAACCCTGCATGTCACCATGCACAGAAAACACAAATTAAGAAACGTAAATCATGAATGATATAAATATAACACGGCCCTGCTAAACAACATCATATCATATCTTTAGTATATTCATCTCTGAGCAATGGAATTATGTACACCAAACTTTGGCCCGAGATTTTCCCGGTTACCGCAGAAGGGTTTTATAACTTCATTCCCGAGCCTAGGTACTAGGTTTGTCCGTTTGCACGGCCGCGCCATTCCCCCGTTCTAGAGATGAATAACAGCAGAATATTTGAGATGATTGCATAATTATACACAACAAAATACTACAACAACAAAATATACACAACACAATATGCACAACAAAATATGCACAACAAAATATGAATAAAAATATCATATATACACGTTGTGTCCTATTCCTCCGCCCGCAAGTACAGCGGGGAGGGCTCGCGGGTGAAGCCATGGCCACCCCGGATGCGGCCTCGGCCGGGGGGAGCACGGTGGGGTGCAACAGGCTCCCCCACGTAGAGCTCATAACGGTACGACCACCTCCAGATCATAGGAGGAGGTGGTGGGGGAGGAGGAGGCGGTAAAGGGGCAACTGGAAAATGGAGCGGCAGAGGAGCAACAAATGCAGAATCATATGCGGACCGACTCAGTCGGTTCCCGCACATCTCCAAGAACAGCATATGGTCCTCAGGGAAAGGAGTGACTTCTCGGGTTCGCTTTGGCATCTTTACCTTTAGCTATGTGTTTGAGAAGCTCTTGAGTTTAAGACCTATAAACAACAAAAACACAAAATTGATTTAGCCATGTCTTTGATTCTGCCGCGCTGAAAAGGAAGAGCTGAAGGTGAGCGACTCATCCGCGGATGAGTCGCCCGAAGAATAGAG
>LGRX02022637.1:0-22870 GCA_001247695.2 Cymbomonas tetramitiformis | reverse complement strand
TAGTATACTACTGATTATAGCCTGCCCCCAAAACCCTAAAGACGATAATAAATGATCAATAAATACAAGAGAAAACCCTAAAGAAATAATTACGTAATAAATAGGGAATAAATTACGTGATTAAATGTGAGTACGATAAAAAATAAATAAAAAATCTACAATAAAAAATAAATAAAAAAATCTACAATAAAAGATAAAGATAAAATTGAAAGTAAATAAAAAGTAAATTAATTAATGTTTCAATAAGATATATGTTAATTGTTCTTAAATCATTCATCCAAATTCCCACCATATGTTTCCTTCATTTGTTTTCCAACCCATTTTCCCTATTTTCATTTTACCTTTACCTTTATGGTCTTGTACCCAATAATAAGCATTCAAGAAACAAAGACTTGGTAAAGAATACTTGTTGTTTTTCACTAAAGTTCTCATATTAATTCCATTTTTTTCATTATCTTTTTCAAATTTTTTGATAGCATCAAAAACATTTTTGCAAGCATTGTTTAATTCATCACCTTCATATTTTTCATAGTATCTTGTTTTGTCACTTATATTACGAAACATGAAAATAAAATCTTCCATAATTATTGGAGTCGGGTCATAAATAGAACCATCCTTACGTTCAATCCAACAATGTAAGTCTAATGTATTCATCTTGCTTTGTTTACACTATTGAGTTACACTCTTTAAGTGGATTTTATTTTTTTGAGGTTTTTTGTCCCCCTGAAAAAACCGAAGAAATTCACACAATTAAATTAAAAGGAAATCTTGCAGGTCCTCGGTTGTTATTATTTGTTGGTAAATTTGCAATAGGTCGTGATGTCACTTGTGGTGATTGAATATTTGCAGATTTATTTAACTTTTTCTTTTTGGAATATTTTTTACGAGGTTTCGTGCCTTTTTTGGAATGATATTCTTTGGCACATTTTTTTAATGTTTCGTTCCATTCAGCTCGCGTCATTTATACATTAATATATTTATTTTTATGGTTGATTAGCTCTACTTGCACGTTGTCCTCGTGTATACATTTGCGGACTTGATTCTTCTTCTATAATTTCTACACCACTAATATCATCATCGTCATCATCAATATCTAAACGTGCAGGGCTAAGGGAATCTTTTTTAGCTGAATTGAATAATGCTTGTCTTACTAAAGGGGTTCTTCGTCCAGATTCACCTTGATTTTGGGGTGTGTTAAACGGAGATGAAGCTTGTAATAACATAGGATTTGGAATAATTATTCCGGAAGGTCCAGATTCTCCTTGATTTATTGGAGTTGGTGACAAACTTTCTAAATATTTAACATCGTCATCATGTTCTGAATCAGGTGATACATAACTTCTTGGAGTTTCTACATCAGATTCACTTAAATCTGCAAACCTTTGTAAATTGTCCGCTCTTGTATATTTTCCCGGAACAAAAACATTGACATCACTTCTTTTCAAATTTTGAATCAAATCAACTGAACTTATCAAAGGACTTTGAGAAATAGAAGTATAGAATTCAACACTATTTTGAGAAGGAGCGGTCATAGCATAATTCTTAGAAGCTAATTTAGAATATCCTTGAAATATTGATTTATTAGATGCAGCATTTCTAAAGCCTAATTCGTTTAGACAATATTGTTTGACAATATCATCAGTCAATATCTTTCGCATATATTTTATAATATTACATATATATTAATTGTTTCGTCTATTTTGTTGTCTATCCGCAGGATGAGGTGGTCTTAAAATTCTTCCATACCGCCTTAATTGATGACGAGCTTTACATTGAATTTTATTTCCAAGTGGACGATTCCCCGGTGCGGGGTCCTTATATCCACAATAAACATTAATATTCAGCCTTCGTTGAGCCTGTGTTTGATTAGCTCTTACCATAACAATATATATAATACACTTGATAAAAATCATCGTAAATCAATTTCCGTTTCATTATCTTTATTATTTTTATTTTGACTTCTTGTCCTTTTAGATATTCGATTAGAAGATGAGACACCTTCTTTCCTAAGAGTTCTTTCTTTTTTATTTTGTTTAGAAACTAATTCAGAAACTGTAGGTTCATCACTGGATTTCTTATTATTAGAATTGTTACCTTGGACTTCCAATAATTCTCGTGGTTTATATCGACGTGCCAAAGTTTTTTTACCGTCTTCGATGATATAACTCAATCCTTTCATAGATTTTACTTTATATATTTTTGTCGACCATCGTTGAGATTCTTTATCAAACGTTTTAGTTTTAATTTTAATCCTAACTTTATCACCCGGTTTTATATCTATTTTTTCAAGAAGCTTAGTCAATTTATTCCTTTTCAATAAAATATTTCTGATGGTCTTTGTTAGGTTCATATTATCAGGAGTTGATTTATCGATATTTGCAGAATTTTGTGTACTATTATAATTTTTGACAACATAATCCAAATAATCAATCCAGTTTACGGTGTCTTTACTTTTTTCTATTTTTTTAAATTTCAATTTTAATGTTCTATTGAATCTTTCTATCATACCCATAGTAGTATGGTCTTCGGTTTCATTTAAATAATGCTCAATATTGTTGTCCTTTAATAATTTTTTCATAGATTTATTTGTAAATTCTACACCATTGTCCGTAGTCAATACATTCATTTTTGAATCTTTTATTAACTTTTTAAAAGCAGGAATTATTCCTTCAGCAGAATCAATGTTTTTGTTATTTTTGTCTTTAACAGTTTTTGATTTTAATGGATATGCATAAGCCTTTCGTGTATTGATATTGATAGCCGTCAATATAACGGAGTAGCCTCTATTTTGTTTTTTGAATTCAGGAATAAATGCTAAATCAGTCTGAACATAATTCTTGTTAGGGTCTTTACCGTAAATAGGAAATAATTCTTTTCTGTTGATTTTCTTTTTTTGAGAAAATGTTTGATTGACTTCAGTTGCTTCGATGGCTTCCTTAACTTGTTTTTGTGTGACCTTATAGCCAAGAGATTTTAATTTGGCCGTGAATGGTGATACAGCACTTAATCCTATTTCGGGGTCTAAATAAAAGTCTTGTATTTGTTTTTCAGTGATTGACTTGCTCATTATTATAAAGGAATATCTTTATGTCCCCAAGGTAGGATATTAAATGTTTCCCACTGAATATATGCTTTATCATAATTCAATGAAAATGATTTCGTTTCGGTTCGTGTTTCTATACCAAGAGCTGCATAATGTTTGTTTTCGTCAATTTTTCTTGGTTTTCTAAGAACATCGTATTTTAATTCCACAATTTTTTCGTGATTGTATAAAATGATATCTTTAATTTCTTCATGATTGATACTTTGAGAATTTTCATAATTTAATGGAAATCCTTTTACCTTAGTCATCGTTGTTCCATCAACAAATTTCAACGAATATGATTTAGGTGCGGTCGATACAAATTCAATACATTTCTTATATATTTTTTTCTTATCATTGTATAGCTCGTCAGTCAATTCTCCAAGATAATCACCAAGTTGTTCTGTGTATACTTGTTTGTTTGTTTGTTTCATTTTCGATGTATATCACCGAGTCAATATCATGATATAGAACTTTACCAAATCCTACATCGTCCATAATGTTGAATGCTTGTTTATTTGGTGCATCTTCAATGTATACCACTGAGTCGGTATCGTGATATAAAACTTTGTCGAATCCTACATCGTCCATTAAATTGTATAATTTTATTCTTGCATGTGCAGTTGTAAAAACCCCAATAACTTCATTGACGGTACAGTTCGTTTCAGAATATTCACTTAATACATTAAAACCAACTTGATATTTAACATCACCATTTTTGTTTTTTATTGGCTGAATTAGAACATTGTCATTTCTTGAATCTGATAAAATATCATATACTTCAGCACTATTCATGAATTTGTTTTGTCTTTTATTTGGTTTCAAACAATATCTACCCCACAAGTTGTTGAGAAATAATTTAGCAATAGTTCTCAATGCTTCATTTTTATTTATTTTATCTTTTTCTAATAATATACCTTCGTTTTCAAAATATTTTTTAATATACAAATCTTTGTCTTTTTCGCTTTGTACCCACTCAGGATAATCGTTTGCCTCTTGTTTTATTTTTAAAAAAGTATTAATAAAACTTTCAAAAATAGTATAAGATGTATTTTCCCAGTGGACAATCTGATGTATTTTTTCAATTGTGTATCCTTTTTTCAACGATAATTTTACTTCTTCCGTGCACCACGTTCCAGTCATTTTTGTCAAAGGAAAAGTCAATTTCTCCATTTTAGACTGTCCCAAGGTCCTCAATGGTAAAACTGCCATTTCCAAATCATTTGGTGGAATTATGGTGCATTTTATAACTCCAAAGAATTGTTCAATATCAGTGACTCCTTTCAAATCAATTTCTTGATATATTTTTGTAGGATGACCTAATGGAAATTTACAATATTTCAAGACATAAGGATACAAGCTTGTGAAATCTACATACCTAATGGTTTCTCCTTTTTTACATTTATAATACAATCTTTTGGGGTCTGTTCTCCCACCAAATAATGCATCTCTGAACACGATAGGTGTGTTATAACTATTTACGAAATCGATAACATTTTGGTCATTTTTTTGTAATTCTTTAAAATCACTTTCCCACATAATTTCTATGTTGTATCCAAGACTTCGAATTTTTTCCAATCTTTTTTTGGTCTCATCGTACAGTTGATAAAATGTTTTATTTGTGGTATAATTTTTTCTAAACATATTCTTACCATTTGTTTCTGGATTTCCATGCCAATAATCTCCAAGAAATTCATATATAGTATTTGTTTCAGGGTCATAACCATCGACATATTTGTGCCTTTCATTGTTTCCAAAATGGAAATGAGGAATTTTATATTCTTTGATTAAGTTATCAATTTTATTTGTATGTTTTACATATTCCAACCAAATGTCACCTATTTTTGATTGTTGTTTTCCTTTAATGACACTATTCAAAATAGCTATGGAATTTTCAGGCATATGCAAATATCTATGAATTGTTTGTGTCAATGATGCAATCGTTAAATAGTCTGTGGGGTCAATTTCTTCATTTGTAATTTCTAAAATTTTCTTTCTATATTCCATCCATCCTAATCGTAAAATTCTTACATCACTTTGACAATAATCTAATATTTCTTTTTGCATATCAAATATATATTCATCGTTTATCATTTGTTTATGCCACTCCAAAAATTCATTTCGGCTATCCTCTTTCATTTGATTATAACCATAAAATGATATATCGGGAATTTCGCCTACATAATTTTTATTTTCAGGGGTATTAAACTTGTGAGGAAAAAAACCTTTCTTCTCACCTTTTAAATCGAATATTTTTGAGAATTTACTCAATGGACTTGTTAAATGTAGATAGCTGTCCATTAATGTCACGTTTTGATATTTTAGATACATTATTTTACCACCATTTTGTACCGTTTCAGGAATTTCATCCATCGTTGTTATTATGTATTCTATGATAAGTACATAATCATACTTACTACCATTATGTGCTATAAAAGTAAATCCTTTGTGTTTATTAGCAAATAAAAATTTGCAAACTTCTTCAATATTGTTGTGAATAAATGATTGTCCGTTTGAATATTGTGTAACACTCAGATTCACTTCGTGCTTTGTTTCATTGTATGCTTCAAAATCAAAAAATCCTATTTTACTTTCATCAACAACATCTTTTGGTTTCTTTGGTGTAATGTAACATTGATGCTCTCTCATGTCACAATATAATTTACAATTTGGACAAAATTCATGTCCACAAATGTGTTCTTGTTCTTTTCTTATATCGTAAACCTTTTTACACTCACCTTTGCACCTATGGAAATGTTGACAAGCTGTCCCATTTTTGTGTAAATCATAACATTTCTGATTTGGAAATTTTATATTACAATCTTCACAGTGTATGGCTTTCTTCCAATCAATAAATGGTTTGGTTCCCTTTTTTGAAAAGTCACACAATTTACTTTTACATTTAAAACACCTTGGTCGGTCGGCTATTCCATAAAATGCTTCGATTTTTGTTATTGGTTCGTAGTGTCCAATACTTGAATTTAAATGATAATAAACAAAATTCCATTCCGGTCTGTCGGGCAAACCTTCTTTACTTGGCGGATACATTATTGTACAACCCAAATCAGTCATTCCATGAATTGTGATATTTTTATCGAATTTCTCTTCAAATACATGAATGTCATCAAATCCTATACCGTCTTGTGAATCAAATCCTAATTCTCTCATCAAATCGATTCCTTCTTTTGTTAAACGATTTCTATGATTGTTGCAAATATGATTGTAGACTTTGTATGTCATTTCTTCATTGTCTTTTTTATCTTTGTAATTCATAATTATGCAAGATTTAGCAAAACATTGTTCATCCTTGACGGTAATGCAACTCTTCTTTTGTTTCAATTCCTCCACAGATTTTGGCACCGACAATGGTTGGCCCTTTCCATTAATTTTTTTAAAATTTAATAAAGAAATTGTGATGAAATTCACAGCCCCTCTATCATCTCCGGACTGAATCATTCCTTCTAATTTTTTGTAAAATTCGATTTCATTTTTTGCACTTAAAAATTCCGAAGAACCATCTTGAAAGTTTACACCAAACTGAAAATGTTTTACATCTTCCGAAGCTTGGTCAATTTTTTTATTAATCAAATTAATCCAATAATTCAAAGGTTTACTAAGAAATCTATTAAACTTGATTTTCATAGATACTCCGGAATTTCCACCTTTATCGACAAAATCTTTTGTAACGTCTTTATCCGTAAATTGTTCTTCATATTCTTGTCTAGAAAGCAACTCATTAAGGACTATTAAGTCCTCATTTTCTTTTTCAAATTTCTTTATTTCTGATTGTAATTTTTGTTGTTTATTTTCTTTGGTAAATTCTTTGTCTATTTTCTTTTTTTCAAATTGATTAATTTTACTCCATTGTTCCTTTGTTAATTGTCTTGAACTTGATGCTTTCAAATTTCCGGCCCTATGGTTTTTGACTTTCTTGAGATTGGTTTTCGTTGCTTTGGTCAATGGAGCTTTGCCTTTATCATCTTTTTTGTCTTTATCATTAGACTTTTTCGGTGGCATTATTATTATACAATATATTTCTTATTACTAAATTGTAACGTATTCTTTAGGTGGTTTTTGTTACATTCAACCTTTCCAAAAATTTGTTTTGAATTTCCATATATTTTTCAAAGTCTTCAGGATTTTCTTTGATTTTATTGGAGAATATTTCAACAATTTTTACTTTATCTATACCATGCTTTTCCATCGTTGAAACACCGACATTTTTATTTAACAAAATTCGGTCTAAGGTTAGATTCTTTTGTAACAATGGTTTGTTGGCTTCATAATATTTCCCTTTGTCTCTCCTATTCATATCTAAAGGCTTTTTATAATACACCTTACCATTCTTAGAAGTAACCTTCATATACTTAGAAGAATGTGTATCAATTTCACTCATTGTTATAATATAGAACTTATAATCTTTAAGCAGATTCAAACACATTTTTATCAATACTTAATTCTTTTGAATTCATGATATCTCTTTCGCACTTTATACAAAGACAATCTAATTGCTTACATCGAGACCGTCTCATATTATATCCTATAGCATGAATCAAAGCAACGATAATTGTCCCAAATTGAAAGACATCACACGTATTTATTTCAAACATTATACATTAAACTGATTTTATTTTCTAGTTAGAGTTAGAGTTAAAGTTAGAGTAAGAGTTAAAGTTAGAGTTAGAGTTAGAATTTAAATCAAAGTCATTAAAAATTGATAGAAATGATAGGTAATGATTAGAAAATTATTTTCTTGTGTATTCTAATATGGGTTTTAAGAAAGGTGAAAAAATTACTGATGTGGCTACTCTAGAACGATTAAAAGTTGCTCGATTAAAAGCTATGGAAACAAGAAGAAAAAATTCTGAAGCCAAAAAGGATATCAAACTTGCTAAAGAATTAGAAAACAAAAAAGTGTTGGAGGCTGCTCAAAATAAAATAAAATCATCGATAAAAGAACCTGAAATTACTGAAAAATTCGAACAAAAATCTGAACCGGAAATAATCGAAAAGAAATATGTAAAGAAATCAAAAAAGAAACCTGTGATTGTTGTGGAATCTGATAGTGAAACTTCGGGTAGTTCAAGTGACGATGAACATCAACCTCAAGTGATTATCAAAAAATCAAAAAAGAAAGACAAAGTTTCAAAAACGGAACAAAAGCCAAACGCGGTCCCTCCGACTTATCATGACGTTTTGAATTCAGACCCTCATTTTCATAAAACATTCAAATCATTGTTTCCAGAATTTTAAAAGAATATTTGTATCATTTATCTTTCCAATAGTCTTTCCCATAAGAAACAAATATCTCTTGCTTCTTTTTTACATTTGATGTTAATCGAACATTTCCTACAGAATTTATTTTAGCATTATTTTTGCATTTGATTCTTTTGGCACTTTGAGGGGTACAATCATTGAACTTACCGGCAACTGAATTTGTTTTCGATGCATCATAAAACAGATTATTATTCTTTTTCCAAATATGTGTTCTTCGATTCAATGGAGGTAATTCATTCATTGTCAATCGTTGCGTGCCGACGGTGTATCGACCCACTAACTTATCTTTTTTCAAGTCTTCTTTGGCATATATACCAAGACCTGAATTTGGAATACTACTTTCCTTTATATCTACTACTCTATGAACATAACAATAAGGACTATATTTACAAGTCATGTTTCTACATTGATTTCCACTACTTTTCGAAATAGCTATACACCGTTCACAAGATGTTTTCTTCATAAGTTATGATTTATTTTTTCAGGAATTATGAATTCATCAAATCGTTTTCGAAACATCGATGGATGATTGTCTTTCTTATGTAAATCGATTAATAGAAATGAATGTTGTTCATTGATAGCATGTGTATATACTTCATAGAAAGTCGTTTCGTCAATTTCACCGGCACATGATTCGAATATTTCTTGTAATTCTTTTTTGTCTTTCATTTTAAATACTCCTAAAGAAGTTGCATTGTTCTTCACCGCTCTTGGACAGCCTCCAAACTGAGATTTAAAATTCTGAATGCAAATGTAACAACTTATTCCTAAAGCACCACCGGTTTCAAAATCAGCTATATGTCGATGTCTTGTGATAAAATTCAGAAATTTAGGAGTTCGAAACAAATTCGTTGATTGACAATCATCGACAAAAACAGCCAATATAGGTCGTTCACCATTATATTTATGAACGGGTTTTTCAAAACCGTCTGATGTCAAAAATTCTAACAATAATTCTGGGTCGATATCATCGATAAAGATATTTCTATTATTTAATTTTTCCATCAACAAATTCCATTTTTTCAAGTCTTCATGATATTTCAAATATGTGTCTCTTTCTTCTTCGGCTTTTTGAATAATATCATTGATAACATTTGCACCATCGTCGGCTTCGTACACATCTTCGGAGTCGATATCTAATGATTTCATTAATTTTTTGTTTGAATTAAATGTAGGACTTATTACAAATATTCGATGTAATGACCCTTCCTTTTTCAACATTTTAAGATAGTTAGTCACCGCAACTGATTTTCCGCTTCCTCTTTTGCCTATGAAAATTGAATTTTGATGAGCTTTTAACATGTTCGGTCCGGTTTTGATATTGAAAGCACTTCCATTTGGCACATCGATGTTCATATCTTTTACCTTTACAATCTTCATTAAAGATATATGTATAGTTTGTTTATTATTTTTTTAAAAGAAACTAAAATAATGATAAACTTGCATAACGATGATTGTTTTAACATTTTCCCTAACATACCAAGAAATTCAATAGACCTTTTCATTTGTGATTTACCATATGGTCAAACAAATTGTTCTTGGGACAAGATTCCTTTCGATTTAGATAAATTATGGATTGAATTAATGAGAATAGGTAAAAGACATTCAGCCTATATCTTTACTACTACCACTAAATTTGGACATACCATTATTGAAAGTAATAAGAAGATGTTTCGATATGATATCGTATATGAGAAAACAATGTCATTAGGCTTTTATCATGCAAATCAAATGCCTTTGAGAAGTCATGAAATGATATATGTCTTTTACAAGCATTTACCAACATATAATCCAATAATGATTGAAGGTCACAAACCTTATATAAGACAAGGTCAAGGTCCTCGGACAGAATTATACACTCATTACACCGATAGAACACCAACCATTTGTAAAGATGGAAAAAGGTATCCAAGAAGTGTAATCAAATTTTCAAATGGAAACTACAAAAGCAAACATCCTTGTAGTAAACCGTACGATTTATTCGAATGGATAATCAAATCTTACTCAAATCCTTACGATAATGTATTAGATTGTTGTATGGGTGTTGGAAATTCAGGTTTGGCATGTAAAAATCTCAAAAGAAACTATATTGGTATTGAAATTGATAAAAAATACTTCGAAATAGCTAAAGAAAATATTAATAGTTAGACCAATATTTATTCTTTATTTACATAGGTACATAGGTACATAGGTAAGACTATGCTTATAGTCATACACATAGGTACATAGGTACATAGGTAAGACTATGCTTATAGTCATACACATATAGGTTAAAGGGAACATAAAGTAAACACTTCCTCACTTTTTTCAGTACGACAATATGAAAACACGAAACAAACTAAAGGAAAAAGCAAAAGTTGCTGAAACTATTTTTATCGACCGATGCAAACCGGAATCGGAAACGGATGAGGACGATAGCAACTTACTTATCCCTACCCCACCACCCCGCGATCCCTTCTGCCGACACCTCTCCGCGGAATCGCCCAAGCTGCCCGATGGGGGCGACGCAATGACGTGCTGGGAGTGTGAAATGAAAGTATGCTACTTTTGTTGTTATTTCAACAAAGGTAATGCGAAAGGCAGTGTTCACGTTTTTGACATAAAAGGTTTCGAAGACAAGGACTTAATATTGTGCGATGAGTGCACGGACTACCTTGGACACTTTGTGAAACTTGGCGAGGACGTTCCCCCTCCTTTTGACAAGGAGAAAGAACGCATTAGACAAGCTAACTTAGCACAAAAGAAGTAGCAATGATACATACGAAGTCAGCACGAAAGACATAGCAATGTAGAACAAAGAATACAACTATTATTTTAATAGCTATTGTAATACAAAACAAGTGTTTTTGTGTGTTGCTCTGTTCTATAGACCTATCTTTGGACGCTTGTTTGCATCGCTGAAACCTGTCGCTACTTTCACCGCTGCGTCTGCAACTTGTTTAAGTAATCCCGGCTTCTCGGATTCGTCAGGGACAGGGTCAGAAGCTTGTTCGTCTTCCTCGCTGTCCGTATCCTCGTCAGTGTCTGGCATTGCCGCACGAACTGCAGCACGACGTTTTGCAGGGACTGTTAGAAGGAAGGCTTCACGCTTTTCTTTCTTTTCTTTCTTTTTTTCGTTGACAATGAACCCGCCTTCAAAAAAGGCAAGAGACTCTACCATTTTTGAACGAGCGTCAACCAAGAGACTTGAGTCTGCCATCCCGACAGCACGAAAAACCTCGTACTGCAATTGTTCTTCCGCGGAAAACGCCGGTTGTTTCGCATCATCGGTTGCACGTACCGATTTAACCCAGTTGGTGGACAATACCACAGAACGCCTTTTGACACGTTTCTCAACAGTCAAGCGAAAATCGCCTGTGCGGATTTCCTTATCCTTTAGAAGGGATGATAGCTGACTGTCCAACGCCTGTGGGTTGAACGTATACTGTTTGTCTGGCTTTCCGCCTACAACTCGTTCGTTCCACTTCTCGATTCTTGCAAGGTGAGCTTGTTTGTTATCTTTTGCTAAAGCCTCTCCAGATTCTGCTAAGGCATCCTGAATGTCTTCATCCATGGACATCGTATTCATTTTTGGCAGCTGTATGATAACAATTATTGCAACCTAATTTTAGCAAGCTGGTATAGCAAATCGATGTCAACAGTATAACAAGTGAATTTCGATTGTCATATTAAGTCATAAGCGTATGACAAGTGATTTTAAGTGCGTGACAAGTGAATTTTAGTTGTCATATTAACTTATAAGCGTATGACAAGTGAATTTCAGTGCATAACAAGTGAATTTCAGTTGTCATATTAAGTCATAAGCGTATGACAAGTGATTTTTAAGTGCGTGACAAGTGAATTCCAATAGTCATAAGCGTATGACAAGTGAATTTCACTGCATGACAAGTGATTTTCAGTGCACTGACAAGTGAATTTCATCATATTTAGTTCATTAGAATTGTCGGACGCACGTGACACTCGTTACATATTTTCGCGCGAGGTAACTCATGCAAACTCTGTTAAGAGAAGGGCGTTTCCTTCACTCTCTGAACTTTGGACCATGGCACCGAAAAAAGATAAAGCACCTGCCAAGGATACACCAAATACTCCGCAATGTAAAGCGACTAAACTTGACGGGACTAAGTGTAAGTTCCCTGTAAAGTTCAATGGTTTGTGCGGGTTTCACCAGATAAAATCCGTTCGTCCGCCTAATCCGAACTTGTTCGCTACCCGACCCGATTCTATGTTTGGGGAGACATCTAATGCGTCTCACATCCCTGTCGAGTCTACAGAACGTGAGGAAGGGGAAATAGTAGAAGAAGAGAAAGAGGAGGAGGTTGATGCGGCTGAGGAAGAGGAGGAGAAAGGAGGGGGGGATGACAAACAAGAAGACGTCTTCGCTAGCATTGCAAAGCCCGCGTTTGGTATCACTGAGGAGTTTCTGAAATATGTCGATAACGTGGTGGAAATAATCAAAGGTGACTATACGACAGAATGGCAAACTTGGTGTGTCGCCAAAGCATATACCCACCACGCTTGGGATGTTTTCGGAGGTGACTGGGTTGAAAAAGCCCACGAGCGATTAAACATACTGGAGAAGTCTGGGGGTGTACCCCCGAACATTGCTGAGAGAATTGCTGCGATTGAGACTCGTTTGGACATACAGGCTCAGGAACTTCAAGAGTTGTATACTCTTAGAGGTAGACACGACGAACTCGAACGCAATTATCATAACTTGCAGCGTTCTAACGACGAGAAGACTGAACGAATTAACTTTTTAGAACTTCAGTTAATGGGTGGCATTACCCCTGACGAACCTGCCAATACAGCTGATACCGATTTAGCTAACGTTATGTCCGATCTTGGTTTAGATAGTTCTCAGTAAATAGCATACATAATAGCACACAACAGGCAATTTACCTTTTGTAACAGTGTACATATATTGTGGGTTTTAAAACTTTATCACAGCAATTTGTAAACATAATAACTTTTTGTATTTCTGAAACTTTACCATAATAACTTATCAGCGAAATAGCTATTAGTACTTTTGTTATGTCTATCTTTATTGTGTCTCAACTTGTATAACTTCCTCCTTTGGTTAGCAAATTTAATACCTTTTGCTTTCATATAAGATGGATAATCCATCATACCTCTTGCTCCAATACTTGCTATTTTCTTATCATTTTTCTTATCAAACACATCAAGTTTTTTATTTTTATTAGTTGATATCTTGACATATACTTTTAGTTTATTTGCTTTATCTTTGGTGTATTGTGATATTGAATAATTAGAAGTCATTTATATAGTCTATGTTATTATATTAGTATGCAAAGGTCTTTGTGCTCACCGTTGAATAATTTTTGCAATAACAAAGTGCTGAATTCATCAAATAAGATATTCAGTTTTCCTAATAACATGGATACTCCTAATTCAGTTTCAGATTTATATAAAAGGTATGAGTCAAATGAAAGTGAAAAGAAACGATATAGAGTTCAAATGAATAGCTTGTTCAAACAATTAGGTGATTTGCAACCGTCACAAATTCAACAATCGTTTTCCAATAGTCTTAGGGAAAAGGCTCTCCATGTTGGAATATCTTCTTATCTCGGTTCAAGAAATTATCAATCTGATTTGTTGTTTCCGGGCGGTTATGAACATAACACCTATGTGACCGCTCAAAGACAATTGAATAAAGATATTCTCAACAATCGATTCAATATCGACCCGGAGCTTTCAAATTATGACGCCATAGTACTCAATAATGGAAATAATCAGATACATATTGCATATCACGGTGCGTCGTCAAATCCATCCTACTTAAATGAAGATAAAGCGGACATATTTTCGGTGATTAAAGGTAAACATGAAACACGAGATTCATTTTTAAGGGCTGAAAAGGTATATTTAGACACGTTGAAAAAGTATCCTAATCATGACATTGAATTGTTAGGGACATCTTTGGGCGGTGCGAAATCCATTCATGTCGGTGAGAAATTCAATGTTCGATCAACGACCTTCAATCCATTTATATCACATATACATACTCCTAAAGTCAATGGAAATGCACCGCAAAATATTCATCGAGTTGTAACTGATTGGGCCACTGCGGGAGCTTTGAAAATACCATCAAATTCGAATAGAAAGTTGTTTCATTACTTCGAAAACAAGAACCCTTATGATTTATTCAAAGCACCGTATCAATATATCACTTCGCCGCATAATCTCAAACAATTCTTTCAAATGCCAAAGAATAACAAAGTTAATAAGGTAAATTTATTGAAATCTACATTTAATACTATAGGGACCGGACTCGATGTGTTGATGTTCGGAAATGCTTTGAATGACGCAAGAAATCTTTCATCAAAAAATGTTGGAAGTGATGAATTTAACAATCGAATTTCAGAAGATTTGAATCCATTAGGACTGTTAGGAGTAAATTTCGATATCGACAAAAATTACTTGCATGACGACGCACCCTTAGAAGCAAGATTATTGGCTGATTATATATCAAACAAAGGTCCTCAAAGAATGACATCATTTGATAGAAGTATAGATAAATCACAATCAAATAAGTATACATCCATCAATGAAAATATGATTAAAGATGAAAATAATAATCTTTTGGTAAATTATGGAACGTGAACACTTAATAAAAAATGCTCAGATTTTGTACCCTGATTTATCCACATTTCATATTGAATTGATTGTTGATGATTATATCAAAAGACCAAAACTATATGACGATATGTATAATGGAAACATTGAATTACCTTTACCATTGAATAGAGATTCAAAGGAAGATATTGAAATGAATAAAAACTATATTGATATTATAAATAGAGATAGTCATGAGTGTAATATCTGAACGTACACTTTATTTATCAAGTGAAGACCTTTCATCGTTTGGTGATTCCAGAATTATCAATATCAATATACCAACACAATTAACAAACTATAAAAATACAAACAAATTGAAAATAATTGTAAACAGTTTTTCGGCTGCAAAGACTTGGTATACCATTAATGAATATAATGGAATTTTCTATATTGCTAAAATAAATTCTGATAATTTGTATGAATGTAGAATACCTGATGGAAATTATACAGATTTAAATGATTTAAAATCGATTTTAGAAACAATTATCTTAGATGTTCTTGTCGCCAACTTTGGGTTTGCAAGGCCTGCTGATAGCGTTGATGTTACTTACAATGCAATTTCAGGACGTTTTACGATTACACTTAGCAAACCTGCTCCCGATATTAAATTTGTTGCATTTTCAATAACCGGTGATTTTCAAGCAGTGCCAGGGAGTAATTTAGGTAATGCATTAAATAATATTTTTAATTCTCCCGGTAAATACAATGATGTAGACCAAGTCTTAGGCGGACAAACAAATAAATCAGTTGCCGGTTTAGCAGATTTTTCACAGATTAAAGATTTGTTTGACATCGAAACCGTAAATGAAGTATTTATTTCCAAATTTCCCGGTAATTTGCAAACAAATGACGCTATTTATCTCAGAATTTCATCGTTGCCAACAAACAATTTAGAAAGCACTAACCTTTCCAATAATTCAAAAGAGAATGTTATTATTTCCGGTGATATTTTAGGGAAAATTTTGCTACCTTCAGATTTAACTAATCAATTTATTACTTATTTAGATTACGATGAAAATTTTGCAATAGACATTCAAGCATCACAATTTACATTTCTTCGTATCACACTTACGGACAAAAAAGCAAGATTACTTCCTACCGCCGTTTCCCAAAATGGAATTGAACAGTCCATAAATTATGCATTATCTTTGAAATTAAAAGAATATGTGAATTAAAATTATATTATATATATTATAGAAAAAATGTCTTTACCGTATAGTCTTGCATTTGGACTTCAAAAACTAAGTGGATATAGTACTCAGTATTTTCGTCTTGAAACGACAAACTTGACCGAAGTAAATCCTTACGGTGTTATAACTTTGAATCTTCCAGTTAATGTTTTGTGTAATCTGAAAAGTTTAAGTATGCATTGTAAAGGTCGTGCTAACAATCCTGCCATAGCTTGTACGGACGCCGCAACCCAAGCTGATTCAGTTATCACAACTTTGCCAAATGGAATCGAAAAATTGATTTCTCGTGTAGAAATTTACAGCGGTGGAATAGCTATTTCGAGTGGCATGAGTCAATATTCAACGGTATCAACGGTTTTGGACAATCTTAAAACAACGTTGAATAAAGAAGTATCCTATCAAAGAGTTTTGAAAAATCAAGAAATAAATGTTAATACCGATAGTTATTATCAAGAAGAAAGACCATATATTTTGAATAATTTCCTACAATTTATAGGGGAATCTTCACCTGACTACCTGGATACTGCGTTACTTCCTAGCATTCAGTTACGTTTTTTTATGCATGGTCCGGAAGTTCTTGGAGCGTATCAAAAGTCCTTGGGAGCCGGAAATGGATTTAATGGAACCGCGGCTGCCGAACTTGCTGCAAAAGCGACATGGAAATTGACTGATTTGCATTTTACAATTGAAACAATTACATTTTCAAATGGTGTTTACGATAGTGCTGTCGAAAGAAAACTAAAAGAAGATTCATATATTGAGATGCCTTTCACTAATTATTTTACCTTTCAAGATACTCAAACGGAAATGACTAAATCGAATCGATTCTCTTTGTCGGCACAATCTTTGGATATGTTATACGCTGTTCAAAGGCCTTCAAATTACAGTTCTGTTAATGAAGGTTTGCATAAAATTGATAACAAAATAGGTGCTACTTTCGTTCCAAGTTATTTTAGATTTTATTCCGGAGACATTCAATCTTGGCAATATAATGTCAACTCAATTTATTATCCAAATTATCGTGCCACCGCTCTCGATGCTTTTAACTTGGTCACTATTGGTAAAGCTGATAATTATTCCGACGTTTCAGGTTGTAAAGTTAATTCTTTAGAAAATTGGTACAATTCTTATTGGACTGCTATGCTTCGATTAAATATGCCTATGCCAGGTATGGGACCTCGTAATTGTAGTGGAATAGATACCCGGGGTTTGAATTCTTCATTCTTTCTTCAAACTCAAAAATCATCGACCGCAGACCCACTTCAAACACCTTTGACGAATAACGAAACATTTATTATTGCACAATGTACAAGTATCATTCGTATAGGTATGGGAAGAATGATTGAAGTGGTTGTATAAAAACTAATTTAATTGTAATTATATATAATTATGGCTGAACAAGCGGGACAAATTTTTGCTTCAAACTTAGGAAATAAACCATTAGGAAAAGTCGATGTTAAATTACCAAATATGATGTTAACTTCAGGCTTTCGAAGTTCTTCGATGATGATTGTTCCATGTAAAACAATACAAGATTTGCGACCACCGGCAAGAGTTTCTAATGTGGACCCTATGTCAGGTTTCAAATCGTATACATTAGGACACGGTGATAAAATTACAAAACAAAATGCTATGTTTTCATTTCCCAATATTCATCCATTAAACAATAAACTGGCACCTTTGGCTCCGACATTCTTTGTGAAATAAAATTAAATTATAGGATATAGTATATAATGTCTTCATTCGGAAATGATTTTGTTTTAGATAAGAATATCAAAGTTAATAACGGTGTGTTTATTGGTGCTAAAGATAAAACAACAAAAACAACCTTTCAAATAATTGGAGCTGATATCAATATGAATATTGATGGAAGTCAAAGCGGTGACCCCGGAATTGTAAATTTGAATATGGCTGCAAAAGAAAATAAAATGAAAGTTAGATTTGAAGGTTTACCTATTGTAGCAACAACCAACAACCCTCCGATTGAAGCAATTACACAAGTAAATGGATTATATGTATTCAAAGCGAATCCAACTGATAAATTTGGAACTGTATATATGAAACTTGCTCAACCGTAAATTTAAAACTTGTGTTATGATATATAATGTCTTCATTTGGAAATAATGTAGTTGCAAGTACATTTAATGGTAAACAAACTCCATCTACAAATGTTCCTGACCCTTTAACAATTAATCAAATAAATGTAAATCAAATAGGTGATAATTCAAACCCTTGTCAAACAATTCATATGGCTTCAGATTTTTTATATCAAAATGATATTGATTTTATCGATAATTCTGATGTAAATAATCAAAGAGAATTCATGAAATTACAAACTGATGGTGATTTAAATTTGGTTAATAATATCAATTTTTATGATTTCATTTTAAACAATCCTGCAAGTAAATCAAAATTCTCTATAGGTTTGGATGAACTTGATAGTTCTTTTGAAATTAAATCTTTAGACCCTGTTCCTCAAACAAGATTGAAAATAGGAGACAACGGTATCAATGAATGGTCCTTTATGCAAACCACATTGAATGTAGAACCACTTGGAGCAGGTGTACTTTTAAATGATGGACCTCTAATTTTAAACACCGGTGATATTACTTTGAATTCTGGAAAATTTATTGGTGACGGTTCTTTGCTTCAAAACTTGCCTTCCGGGGCTAACCAAAATTTACAATCTGTTACCGACCAAGGAAGTACAACTACAACGAATGATATTTCTTTTACCGGAACTGGAAAATTTACGATAAATCAAGATGAAATTGATGGTGCTTTAATTAGGATTAGAGGCGGTACTCAAGATGCTAAAATTCGTATTGGTGAAACAACAAGTGATGACGGATATATAAATGCACAACGTGCAATATTAATAGGCAGAAATGCTGGTTCATTCGGTTGTGGAATTGATGTTTTGGCTTTAGGTTCAGGTAGTGGATATGACCAAGCTGGGAATTATTCGGTAAATTTAGGAGATGATTCCGGACAAAGTAACGCCGGTGTGGAATCTGTTTCTGTAGGAAGATTTGCAGGCGAAGTTTTTAGTGGTCTAAATTCAGTGTCATTAGGTTCATATGCTAATAAGAATACCGGAGGAACTTCGTCTGTCAACAATACTATTTGTATAAATGCAACCGGTGTTGAATTAAATTCTGTAAATCCAAGTTCATTTACGGTAAAACCTATAAGACCAAGTCCTGATGTGACATTAGAAAATTTACAATTGTATTATGATTCAGTTTCCGGTGAAATAAAATCTGGTGCAATAAATTCTGGAAGTATTGGTTCATTAAGTCAAGTTTTGGCTGTCGGTAATTCTGGAAATAACATTAATTTAACCGGTGATTTGGATTGTAGTGCTATACGACTTGTAAGTAGCATAGACTGGGCATATACAACGCCAACATCATCATTGACGACCGTAGGAATTCCTTTGACAGGTTTGACAAATGCATATACGGCAACATTACCCACAAGTCCGGTTCCTCATACAGGTGATGTATTTACTTTTAAAAATAATACCGGAGCTACAATAAATGCTGGAGATATTGTTCAATTTTCTGATGATTTTTCAGATGTAAATGGTATAAAAATATATGCAGCTTCGGCAAGTCAATCTAATCAAAATTGTATGCCTATTGGAGTTTGTGTTCAAAATGCAACAACCGGAAATTCTTGTTTCGTTTGTACAAAAGGTTTCACAACTTGCAAAGCTATTGATGGAAGTTATGTTAAAGGTCAAATGTTAGGTTGTGCACCGGGAGGTTCAGTTAATGCTTCACAAATTACTACAAATAATGTTGGAATTATCGGTGTGTGTATGGAAAGTAAAGTTATAACAACTCCGGGTTCAGGATTATTGGTTTGGATTAAACCTGATTTTAAATTGTGATTTAATATATATATATCAGATGTCTTCTTTTGGAAATGATATTGTTTGTAAAAATATACAATGTAATACGGTAAATGGAAATGCTCCAACTGGGGGGGTCTACTAAGTGGCAAAACCTACCCGGTGGTAATGATATAGAAAGGACAGTTGGTGACGTATACGTAAACAATCTATACGGCAGAGACGTTTTGAATACTTCAATTATAAATTTTCGATATTTGAAAAATATTTTAAATAATGGAAAGGCACAAATTGAATTGAAGGATGGAACTGATAATAGTGTTATAATCGTTACAGGCAGTGAACTGCAAGTAAATACAACTTTCGGTTTGATAGTAAACGGTGATGCAAAAATCAATGGAAAAACAGAACTGGTCGCACCAGATAATACCACAAATCTTGATTTATTTGGAAATAAAACATCAGGTAATAGTTTCATAAGTTTAAATACCTCAGGTGTGGATTTATCGAGTGTTTCAACGATATATTTTATAAATTTTCAAACGAAACCTGATTCAGCTGTACCTAAATTTTTTAGTATCAATATGAAAGGTGATATAATAGGATGTAATGATATAGAATGCAATAACATTATAATTAATGCACAATTAGGTTCCAAGACAAATTTAGAATTACAAGGGCCAAAATCTGCTAATTCAACATTTATAGATTTGAATACATCACTGGTTGATGAAGCAGCAGTTGATTCAGTGTATGCTTTGCAGTTTCGAAAACGACCTGATATACCATCAAATAAATTTTTTAGAATTAATATGTTAGGTGATATCCGAGGTGCTAATTTAATAAAAGCTGATATTGTTCAAACTCCTGTCGCGGATATAAATATTTTGAAAGTAAATAAAGAATTGAATTATGAAGAAATTTCAAGAGTAACTACGCTTTCAGCACCCGGAAATGAAAATATACGAACCATTCAATTTCCTGATGATAGTTTCATTATTTACTTGGATTTTGCTACTATAGCTACTGATGGTACAGACGATATCAAGTTCAAGATAACACACGCCGATACTTCAATTCAACCAAAGATTGGTACGGAATATTTTTTGAGATGTTCAACGATAACGGTCAATACCACAAAAGCAAAAAGATTTACATTAAATTCAAGTGTAAATTATATTGAAGCTGATGACGAAGTTGAGTTAAGAATAACGGACATTTCCGGTGAACAATTTGCAAATAACACTTTACGTTTTGTATTGGAATTGATACGTATACCGTATATTTAGTAATAAATTTCTTCGGTTTTTTTCAAGGGGACAAAAAACCTCAAAAAAATAAAATCCACTTAAAGAGTGTAACTCAATAGTGTAAACAAAGCAAGATGAATACATCACATGATATTCAAAATCTTGTAGACGAAGTTAAAACAAAATTATCGAGTGATGAGTATTTGAAATTTTGCAATTTACTCAAAGAAAGGCATGAAGAAGAATCTCAAAACATTCTTTGTGAATTGATATATGTCAAACCAAGGATTGTCAAAGTTGACCCCGAAAAAAATGAAGGTTGTTGTGATTTTTGGATGGATACCTCATTTACAAAAATATTAACAAAAATTACAAAGAAAGGTTATGAAGACATAAATAATGGAATAAATGAAAAAGGGTATCATAGACATTATTTGGATTCTAAACACAAGGACTCCCCTACACATATTAAAACTAAACAATTCTATGATTTAAATATTGAAAATGAAGATGAAAAAGAATATTCGGCATATGTTGAATGGGTAAATATCATATCTTTAAAAATGGTGAAATGATTTAAGAACAATTAACATATATCTTATTGAAACATTAATTAATTTACTTTTTATTTACTTTCAATTTTATCTTTATCTTTTTATTGTAGATTTTTTTATTTATTTTTTATTGTAGATTTTTTATTTATTTTTTATCGTACTCACATTTAATCACGTAATTTATTCCCTATTTATTACGTAATTATTTCTTTAGGGTTTTCTCTTGTATTTATTAATCATTTATTATCGTCTTTAGGGTTTTGGGGGGGTTATAATCGGTAGTATACTACTTGTTTGGAGGTCAGATGTCGAGGTGCCTAGGCTTCAGGAGGGGTAGGAAGTGAGGGGGCAGGCAGGCAGGCAGCGAAAATCCAGCGAAAAAATATGCGGTAAGTTTCCTTGATGTAGGGTTTGGCGGCATTGCGTGAACGCCTTACTTACTCGGAATGACATTTGGGGAAATGATATCTTGAGGTAATTTTGTGCGGGGAACACGTTTCTGAGGTCAGATTGGTGATTTGACAAAGTGGGATGGTCGATTTTCGCCGAGCGCCCCTGCGGGGCGTAGACAGGGGATAGCGCGCAGTACGGTAGGATATGCCTCTCCAGGGGGGGCTTGCCGCCCGTTGCGAATCCGGATAGATCACTGATCCAGATGGGCGATACGACATCTTCATCGTGTTCGCCGTCGAAAATCGCTCTAGTGACATGTCCCTTACCCCATTTGCCTCGGAGAGCATCCATTGATAACGAGTCCCACAAGACAGACTTAGGGTTATAACTCGGAGTATCGATAAAAGAGCCTTCCCCATGGCCCCCTGGGGAAGATGCATGCACCACAAATGACGCGCCTTAGCGGCTCTATACCGCACATATCGGGGTGGGATAAGGTAGTGTGGTTATGAAGACATATCGAGGGCTTCATGGCTGAGCGGATCGGAGAGATGGCGCGATTCAACAGCCTGTACCAAGTCGAGACCAGCACACACGTCGTGCAGCTCAGCGAGCACCTCCACCGC
>LGRX02022629.1:0-15327 GCA_001247695.2 Cymbomonas tetramitiformis | reverse complement strand
GTACCCGTCACTCGCCATTCTGACACGTCGTCATTCTGTCTCGTGACTTACCCTAGCACAGATATATACCTTGGCAGTTTTTATGCCAAGTCTCGTGCTCTAGAACGCACGGGAAGCCTTTCGGCTGTTTGTCATCTTTGGATTTAGCATTTGGGTACTTCAAAACCCAAACCCAAAAAGCTCGATGCTAAGATGCGCTCGTTTTGAGTATACTTAACGAATGTGCTTGCGCTTAAGAGGGTCAACTGATATTACTATCGATAATATCAGTTCCAAGTTTCGTGCGCTGAAACGCACGAAAACCCCTCGACTGCTGAGCTTTTCATCCCATGGGGGTCGACCCCATCTTAAACCGCATCAACTTAGCTTGCAGTCGCGACTGCAAACGAAGCGATGCGGTTGCGGATGGGGTCGTTCAAGAGCTCAAATAAAACTTAGTCGTCTTGTGAATACATATATGTTGGTTACGAACGTTGAAAACAATTGCACTTCATGTAATGTGATTAAAATCACAAGGGGGCGTGCCTGGAGTAGCGCAACAAAGTTGGGGCGGGCGAGCGATAACTTGCATTTCCGTACTTAATAACTTACAAACGCAATACTTTACGTTCCGTTACTGTCCCATTTTACACCTGTGTGGCAGCTGTAAAATGGGGCAATAGGTCTTCCGCTGTCGCGACATGTCGCTCGGCTGTCACTGTCGGGTTAGTTGCGCATCCGTCATGGCTACCGTTCGGTGTCTGATTGAGGTGGGCACATCGTGACGTAAGATTCTGCCTAAATATTGATTTGAACCGTTAGATGAAACTGCGAAAATCTGGGTGTTAATTTCGGGACTTCGATTGTACAGTGGAGAGTGTGTCACGATGGTTTCAAAGGCGCGCCGCACCGTAGAAATATTGCGAAGTGAAATATGTTCAGCAAGAAACGCTTTTAAAACCTTGCTAACACACGAGTCGATGAGTGACCTACAACGTGTCTAGTGTCATTCGTTATTAACTAGTAACCTGTGTCACAGGAATTTAATCTAATAGTCGGTAGCACTTCAAATTTGTCGCACCGGGTATTTTATTTGTCGTGTCGCAAGACAGATTGGAATTATACCGTGCGACAGAAATGAGCCGGGGGCTCATATTTGTCGCAGGTGCGACAATCATGAGTACCACGCTCATTTCTGTCGTGAAAATTCACAGAAAATTTCCGAAAATGAAATTAAGCTAGGGGGAACACAAACGAATAGTACCGCGATTATGACTTGAAAAACAAAATTACTGAACGAGTAGTACCGCGAATATTACATAAAACACAGGTGTATTATACGATCACTTGGGGACATTCATATAGCACGAGGCATACATGAGAAGCAAGCAAGCAAGCATTTCAGATGGATAAAGATACTAAGAGAAAAACCGATTACTCTCTTAAAAAATATTAGCATAAATACTTATTACTACTAGGCTGCTAGTTTCTAATACAAGGATTCAACTACCCGAGGGCGATATGAAAATCTAAACTAGGAAACTAGAGCACAGTGCACGTTCCAAAATCTTCAGAACCAAAACGTTTCCTGCAGCACACGAACAGCGAATCAGTCAGGACGTTGGGGATCGAACCCAATACCGACAGCCAACTGCTGTCCGCATTTCACCCTCGGGTGGGCGTCTACGTAGAAAATAGACGTTTTGGAAACAGCAGCGGAACAGTGGGTGGAAAATCTAAAATTCTGAACATCAATAATCGGCGAAACCTAAACAGAGCTGGAAGTCACAGGATGCCGCGAGCACTCTGCTGGCGGCATAAAAGGATGCTCGGCGTAAAAAACAAAACCTGCAAAAAACGAAACGCTGGTTAGTAAAGACGTTGGGAATCGAACCCAACCCGTCGGAGAATCCCGCCGGTCTCCAAGCACCCCTTCAGCTTAGTAGGGCCAGAGGGAAAGATGCTGCCAGGAACGTTGCTGGCGGCTTCAGAAAAGGCACAGCATGAATTATACACTATGGCCGTTGCTGGCGCCTTCAGAAAAGGCACAGCATAAACCTGCAAAAAAACAGAGCGCTGCTCAGGAAGGAAGAATTTCTGTTGAAAATTGAACCCAAACCGTCAGGCGGGATGCAAAGACGCCCGACGGCCTCCAATCATCCATGTATCGCAGGATGGGCTGCTGGTGGGATGCGGCTCATGGAAGAACATCGCAGGAACGCCCCCCCGCCGGGTTCCACGCATGCACACGAAAACATGCTCGATATGAAATATCGCTAAAGAAAAGTAGCGCGCAAAAATCATTAATCAAACAAAAACACAAGCCGCGCGCTGAGACAGCGAGCAGGTAGGCGCAAGATAAGAGCTTGGAGAAAAATGAAAACGTTGCCGACCAGGATCATACCATATCCACTTTTGTCCAGGCCGCGCCGCCGATAGGAGTGGTGAGATGATCTTGAATGACGAGATGCGTAAATAATTGTAAATTCCGCATATCTTCGGGGTAAAATATGGAATTGTTACCCGTGTCTCTCGTTGTCGGTTACTAGCGATCGGCCGAAACAATCCGGGGTAGGACTGCTGATGATGATGTTGAGATCGGTAAACCTGTTAGAGCAGTTTTGCGACAAATTCATAATTGTAAATTCCACATATCTTCGGGGTAAAATATGGAATTGTTACCCGTGTCTCTCGTTGTCGGCGTATGTCGGTTACGAACGATCGGTCGAAAGAATCCGGGGTAGGACTGCTGAGATGCTATCGTATCATGATTGGCCGGTAAAGCGCGAGCGCTCGACACAATCCGGGGTAGGACTGCTGACATGGATGAAAAACAGCATATATATCTTCGTGGTATAATTTTGAATTGTTAAACGTTTCTCTCGTTGTCGGTCGAAAGAATCCGGGGTAGGACTGCTGATATGCTATCGTATCATGATTGGCCGGTAAAGCGCGAGCGCTCGACACAATCCGGGGTAGGACTGCTGACATGGGCAGAAAATTTTCGAAAAATTTCCAACGGCATAATTTTTGAGGGACAGCTCCTGCGGTGTGGCCTGTTGATGTCACTTTTTTTCCAGGAAACCTGTTTCGCTCCTTTAAGGGAAACGAAATGAAAAACAGCATATTTCTGAAAAAGCTGCGAAGCGTCGTTAATATAAACGAATCTTTTGCGACACGACAAATAAAATACCCCGTGCGACACAAATGAGGGGCTACCCTAATAGTCACTCGATCGTGTCACATGAACTTAATCTAAATCTACCCCAGTAGATGTCAAAAACTTAATCTAAAATAAACCCCGAGCCCGCTTCGTGCACACCCTTTCGTTAACAGCGCCCGGCAAGAGTTGACGAGTCCGTGGCAGGCTACTTCGATTTACTTGTGGAAGTCGGATTCCAACTCCCACCAGTACAGAGTGCAACTCTTCAGTTCATTGAAATTGCAATTTAAATGACAATTCGTGTATGAGAAAAATATCAATCGGTCAGATCAAATATCTTGGCGACAGTGTGAGTGCCGTTCCTGCGATGGTCGGTGACGGGCTTCACGAAGACTTGATGCGCTACGCCCGAACGAAGAGCCGATATCCACTATCCACGCGAATTTTTGGCGCATCGTATAAAGACGACGTGGAATAAACGTGGCAAATATCCAGAAAAGATTTTGCTGTGCTTTCCAAAGTCCTGAAGGCAGGCTTGGGTCACGTTTCCACGATGAAAACATCGCATCATCATCTAACCCGAAAAAAACGTTTCCGAACGCGCCCGAGTTCCTGACCCCCCTGTACGACTTCCTAGTGCTGCCGCTTACTTCAACAGCGGTCGGGACTGCCTTCCTGACCTCCTGGATGCCCATACCTCGTCCCACTATCTCCCTTGGCTTGTTGATGCTGACAGCAAAGGCGGAGAACCTGCACCTCTCCAAGGAGTTGTGCGGGTCCTCGCGCATCTGCTGGGGCAACTCCTTAGCCTCACGAGATTGACTTCTGGTGAAGCTCCATACGGTAGACGCCCGTGGGAGAGAGCCCACGGTCATCCATCAACTGGAACCACATCACTCCTGACACCGGATGCTCTCTCCGCCCTAAACGCTTGAGGCCTCTGCGGGTGTCCTGCCCCAAGGACTCCTCGTCAGGACTCGAGCGGTCACTCGTTCCCCTGGGTGCCCTGGGGAGTTGACGCGCCACACGCGGAGACATCTCTCGACCAGCTTAGTCATCCGGTGTTCCCGGGCTCCACCCACCAGGTGCTTCTCTCTCTAGCAAGAGCCAATTGCTGTAGCCATGCTCGGAGAAAAGCCTCGACCCGACGCCGACGTCCCTTAGTAGCAAACAGGCGTTGCAGCTGTGCGACTTGCAAGGTGACAGCCGACCATGCCTGAAAGGCTAGGGCGCGGAGCTCGCGTTGCCGCGCTGCGCAATCCGCCTCGGTCTTCCAAGCAAACCAAGCGCATCGCATGGCGGCGCGCTGGCGATATGCGATCCGTAAGCGGATCTCGCGCAGCCGCCCTGATCGCTCCGCCTCAGCTTTCCTCCTTTCCAAGCAATCCACGCGAGCCGCATGGCTGCACGGTGGGATGCTGTCCACGCACGCACCCCATTGGCTGAAAGCCAATGAAAGCTGCAGCAGAGATTGCTCCCCTTGGGGCAGCTCAAATCCTCGGATTCCTCCTATCGGGTTCCTCCTAGGATTCACGAGGTTTACACTCGCCTCGTACCCCGTGCGGCGCTTCTGAGTACGGCGGCATGACTGTGCCAAGCACGCCGTCGAACTGCTCCCCGCTGGGAGCACCCTGTAGTCTGAGATCTCCAGGTGCCCTCGGGGGTACTACTGAAGTTCCCACTCTCATGAGGGACCACGGATGGCGTCACAGGAGCTGACTCTGGGGCTCCGCGAGCGAGCCTCTCATTGGCGCGGTTGCCGGACACCATGCGGAAGGGAACTGCTGCTGGGTTAAAACCTCTCGCCGAGAGATCCGAATCCGACTCTGAACTGGCGTTCGACGCCGCCAGATCCCCCTCGAGTCCGACCCCGAACTGACGCGATGGCGCGCTCGCAGCTGGTACTCGAGCTTCCGGCGACGCACGCTCTCGGTGCACCGTCAGCCTTACATAGCTCAGAAGCAAGCGCGGACGCTGACTCAATCCCACTTCCTCCCTCCAGTGCCAGGGGCTCCGGTGGCGAGGTGCTAAGGGGAACCTCAGACAGCCTTGGAGGGGGCCTCAAAGGCCTCGCCCCCGACTCAGCTCCGAGAGCGGGCGCCGTATTGGCGTGAGAGAGCGCGCCGCACTCCCCTCGCCGGAGCGCCAATTTCGACCCTCCAACCGACCCGCCACGCCCCAGAACTCCGAAGAGCCCCGGCCAGCGGACCGATCCCCCGGGCGAGATCCCGACTGTGGGGCGACACCAGATCCCCGAGCCGACCGTGGGGCATTACCGACCCGCTGCCGCGGGCGGCGGCCGACCGACAAACCCCTCTCCGCCAGAGTACATCGCTAAACTAATTATGCGTGGAGGTACTATGCGTGTGCAAACAGGCAAGTACCCGCCGTACCAAGAAGTTCACCACGTCAGGCATGAGCGCGAGTGCTGGTTAGACCGGCCGAAGCGCGGCAATTCCTGAGTCAAGAGGGCGCAAAGCCTAGGCCGCTCCTCGAGATCGAGAAACACGTGGACAATTCAGCAAAGGCCGCACAATTTAAAAGAATTTGCGCAGCGCTTCCGCCACGAAGGGTCGGTTTTGCCGGAAAATCCACGCGATTCTAATCCGCCGAAGCCTGGCTTGCGAAAATTCGCGCTCGTGCGACACGGGCTCCATGATGCGTGCACCGCAAGCGTGTTATGCGTAAAAACGCACCTAGTTCTTCTCGCGGATCAAAGTGCACGGAGATCGGCGCCCCCGGAGTACCTGAAGCCCGCAATTACGCACCCGCCGAAACAATACAGAAACATCCAAAATAGCATCCTAGATTACAAGAACGCACACGGGGCAGGCGTCATCACGTAAGGGGTTACACAATCAGAATTACGCAGAAACAGAAATTTAGGAAGCGACGCGGCAAAACGATCCAATTACCATTTTGTGGGAGGCTACTCCTTCATCCAAATCTTCTCTTCTCATATCTTCTTAATTATTTGATACCTAAACTTATAGAGGTTGAATTTCAAAAGATTTTGCCCTGAAATCGTTTGGGGTTTTGACCCAAAGCCTAAAGCCCCCCCCCCCTCCCTCCCTCCGCCTTTTTTCGGCGCCGAAGGCCAACCCCCCCCACCTTGTCGGCGCCGTAAGCTCCCCGCAGACTCAACAAATGATCCAAAACAGCCCCATATATAAGCCTTTTCAACCCCCCCCAAAAAAAAAAAAAAAACAGCAAATTACTTCAAAGGAAGTTTTGAAATTCAACACTCTATTATTTGACCGCACGAAGTATGGTTTCGATACTACGGGTTTTTAACTATTCGGTATATGCTTTCTATATCCGGGTGTATGCTTTCAATACAAGGTAGCGATTTCGGCTGTATATTTTCTTCACAATTATTATCTTACTTTTCACAGTTCAGTTGTCTTCTCCAAATTTGGCATCACTTGAGTTCGTATGCATCTCGGAACTTATCTCGGAACTCAACTCGGAACTTATTGTACTCTTATACTCCGTACACTGTCTAGAGCCTCACAGCCATATCGGTTCTCTACTGTACTTCGTACCAAGGACTGTACTTTTTGTACTTAGCCGTTTGTGCCCATTTACTGGCGTTTCGGGCTCTTGTGCTCGCCTCCTAGCACATGGGCACCCTTTCATCACTTTCTTCATTTTCATGATGTAAGATGACTCTCTCACAAAACGAGTCGGGAAAATGTACCGTAGTTTCAATGGGACAAAATGTATATATCGCAGTCGAAGCCCATGCAACACGGCTACGAGGCGGGGCGGGCACCACGCGTGGGCCAAGGCACTCCTCGAGGACATTTTGGGCGGAACGAACGTCCAGTTCAAGCAGGTGACAAAGGCTAACGACGGCGTAAACGTGCTGGGGAATCTGATGGCGGCACCTACTACCGCGTTTGCGGGATTGGACATGGTTATGAAACACGGTGTTCGGGCGTCCCCTGCTTAACTGCAATAATGCTATCTTATCTATATAAATATACATAAACTGTGGCACAGTGGGAACTCAGTTGGAGGCAAGAGCCGAGGCACACAACTTTAGAGAGAACCAGCCCTGGGATTGTTGCTAGGGTATTTGTTAAGATGCACATTGAGCTGTTCTATAAGTGACGTCATAGTGGTCATACAAACAGAGTGGTGGCAATACTAACTGAGAAAGTTCATATTATATGACATGGTGTACTCCGACCTGGAGGATCTACTTGCCAACGAATGCCGTTATCACTAAGACGAATGAGCTGGTTTAGGATATTCACCTCACCTCGAGGGAATGGGAGAAGCCCGCATGTTACATTGTTCTGCCCAGTGATCCGCTCGCTAATACCTATCTCCTCAAGGTGATTCGTAGGTGTGTATACTATGCTTGTGAGCTTGTATGTGCGCATCGATGGTTGCAAATTTCAGCCATCGCATCCATGTTGACGCCATCATCCTCCTGTTATGCAACCAAAGGCCCCATGCGTCACGATGTTGAATTGATTGATAGTGTTGGTAACACAACCTCCAAATAATGTGCACAGTGGAGTGGAGTATGCCTTCTACATCCCTGTACATCAACTTCAACCACGAAACAATGCTCAAGGTAGTGACTTTCCTTCCTTGCCGAGACATAGCTATTAAAATGATTACCGTATGGCCATTTCGACGGATTTCACGGGGCTCACCATATTCGCCATCGAGTGCCCACTTTAGCCATCCCCTCTTCCCGGAAAATTGCATCAACATTGAAATTAGCTCCAAGATGCAGGTGTGAACGTTGACCATACCGGATCTGTCACCATACAACCCCAACAGGAATGTCGGACAACGACATCCTCGACCCTTACCTTTGTAAGAGTCCCAGGGAACTCTGAAGTTGGCAACACCAACGAAAATGCCTCAAACCCATTTGCTGTCGATGAAGCTAGACGTACCATCACTTAGGTGTACATTATCCCTCCCATAATACAGCGCTTCGATTGTGACGAGGCATATGCAAACTGCTGGAAAGTCGTACGGTGAAAAGTCTTCAGACTGAGTGCACAAACAGTGTTCGGGCTGATTTAGTTGCTCACCTGGCGATTCCAAATATCTGCTCTCAAGTCATGGACAAGCGCAGCCCAAACTTGCCACTCATTCAAGCACGAAGCCAGCCTACGCAAGTTCCAGGAGGCATGCAACGGTTGCAATGCCTTCATGAGCTCAGCCTCTCGACGTGCGAGGAATCCTTTTATGTGCGCCTGCCACGAGCACAGCTTGAAACGAATCACCAATCGGGCCTGTCGCGATTGCGCACAAGAGTACAGCTCGATATTCCTGCAAAGGCTATCCACAATCGTCCAATCCGTTTTCCTGCTCAAAGGAGTGAGTCACCAAGCTTGCATTCCAACGTGGCGCCGAGGTAAATGTGGATGAACTCATGCGTGGGAGAGGAATCGAATTTGCACAATGATATGATACAGTCGCGCTACAGATTGAAAAGCCTCAACACCTGCCAAAGTACACTGGCTAGTTCAGAGGCCACTTCAAACTGCTTCAATGCCGAAGGCTATTTCAGAGGCCACTTCAAACTGCTTCAATGTCGAAGGCTATTTTAGAGGCCACTTCAAACTGCTTCATGTCGAAGGCTATTTCAGAGGCCACTTCAAACTGCTTCAATGTCGAAGGCTATTTCAGGAGGCCACTTCAACTGCTTCACGTCGAAGGCTATTTCAGAGGCCATCAAACCCGCTTCACGTCGGCTATTTCAGAGGCCACTTCAAACTGCTTCAATGCCGAAGGCTATTTCAGAGGCCACTTCAAACTGCTTCAATGTCGAAGGCTATTTCAGAGGCCACTTCAAACTGCTTCAATGTCGAAGGCTATTTCAAAGGCCACTTCAAAATGCTTCAATGTCGAAGACTTTGCTTCGAATGAGACGGGCACAAGTATGTCGAACCTGTACTAGAATGATAGATCGGCGTTCCTCTCTGCGCCTTCGAAAAGTGGATCTCCACTGCCTTATAAAGTGGAGCGCCTGCTCCAAACCCCTCAGCTTAATAGATGCAACTCAAAGCAATTCTCCCTTAGTGTGGAGGAATTGTATGGTGTTTTTTCACACAAATGTTCCGAGCGCCACTGGGAAGGAGGTCAATATAAGACACACTCATTGTACGGGAGTCTTCGTGTACCACACCCCATTTCTACATCCTTCCGTCGAGGCGTGAAGACAGGACAACAAGTTGCTGAAGGCATGGTGCAAGGTACTGCATTGGAGGAAGCTCGGGTCTGAACCTACACAGAAGTGTCGAGCCCTTCGCACTTTCTCTCGGAGGAAGCGACGAATATACATCTGCAACACGCGTGCAGCAGCAACAAACATGGCGTCCTCCTCCATTAAAGTACCACGTGGTGTAGCACTGAGTTTTGCGCTCTCGTTGACGACCGTTAAGGAGGTCAGCTGTGTATCCTCCCCCTGAGCACCACATGTTCAAACCCCGCGGGCACTGAGCTGTGACTCTCCCAGCACCATGTTCAAACTCGCGTGGACACTGAGCTGTGACTCTTCCCAGCACCACATGCTCAAACCTCACGGCACTGAGCTGTGACTCTCCCAGCACCACATATTCAAACCCCGCGGGCACTGAGCCGTGACCTCCCAGCACCACATGTTCAAACCTCACAGCACTGAGCTGCACTCTCCCAGCGCCATGATGCTCAAACCCCGCGGACACCGAGCTGTCACTTCCCAGCTACCACATGCTCAAACCCCGCGGACACTGAGCTGTCACTCTCCGAGCACCAGCATGTTCAAACCCCGCTAGCGCTGAGCTGTGACTCTCCCAGCACCATGTTCAAACCCCCAAGGACACTGAGCTGTCACTGAGCACCACAGTTCAAACCCCGACACTGAGCTGTCACCTACGAGCCACCACATGTTCAAACCCCGCGGGACACTGAGCTGTGTCTTCCGAGCACCCGCATGTTCAAACCCCGCGGACACTGAGCTGTCACTCTCCCAGCGCCAAGATGTTCAAACCCTCGCGGGGCACTGAGCTGTGATCCCAGCACCGCATGTTCAAACTCCTGCGGGCACTGAGCTGTGACTTCCAGCACCACATGCTCAAAGCCCGCGGACACTGAGCTGTCACTTCCAGCACCACATGTTCAAACCCCAAGGAGCACTGAGCTGTCAATCCCAGCACCACATGTTCAAACCCCGCGGGCACTGAGCTGTCAATCTCCCAGCACCACATGCTCAAACCCCACGGACACTGAGCTGTCACTCTCCGAGCCACCACCTCTTACAATCCTGTAGGCAGCAAGCTCTACCTTTTCTAGCCTGCTCACTTTTTAAAGAGAATCATCCCCGGTATCAAGCAACTCTTATCGTTGGTTCCGTTACCTTCACCTTTCCTTTTGTCAGTGACACCCACGACACACGAAGTCTTCAAGCAAGCAACAAGGCGTCTACGCTAAGAGCTTGTCATTGGACAAGCCAAGCACACAGACTTTGAAAGGTATCGGGGCCACTACAAACAACCTCGACGAGACTCTTCACCAGCTTGGTATCCGCATCGCTCACAAAACACACAGCAAATATGCAGGTTGGCGCGGGACTTGCCCAACAGCCTTGGATGCTGTCGCTGGAAAACCTTCACTAAGGAATGCATAGTACTACCTCAGTCTTAGATTTGAAGCACCTGTGTGGAAGCTGTGGTGTAAGGCATTTCCTCGAAATCTTTTGTTTCTCGAAGAAGTCCACTGGTGATATAGGTCAATCGATCCCTGTCCCAACACGAGCCTCGGCAGAATAAGATTTATGGCCGCTAGGCGTGGTCAAGAAAGCTATATTCTCGTGGAAAACTACAACAGAAGACTCGAACATGTATGTTGTGGTCGCAATTCGATGGCACAGCGGTTTTCCGTTGCTCACAAGTTGCCCTTCAAGCCCGGGGAAGCCTTTCTGAACCACTAACTTTAAGAGAAGAACCCCTACCTGATATTTATGCCGTCGTCCTGCCCGGAAACACGTCCTCTCGCCTGCAAAACCCTTTCAATAGCGGGGAAGCGTTTCTCACCCTTAGCCAGCAGCTCAGAATTCCCTGAGGATACGACTTCAGGTATCGGGGCTTGTCTACTCGACCGTTTAGCGTGAGCTTGCGATGCTACACGAACAGGAGCAAAGCATCCTGTCCCCTTTTCATCAAGTTGCAGAGCTGGCGTCGTACTGGAAGTTGAGGTGTTGCGAGCGCCATTTGAAAGTTCCTGTCATTTCCCCGAATTCGGTCTTAGGTCTGGCAAAGTAAAGGAGCAGTTCAGAAGAAAACATTTTAGCAGTGAAGGTATGTTGTTTCTTTTCGATAACAAGTATGCTAGTTCAAACAAAACAAATTTAGAGTTTTAAGCAACGCCACATGCAGTCTGAAACCGAGTATGATGGAGAGAATATTTTTATTTGCACTTTCTCAGGAGGAGTATGTAAAAGGCTGCACCCGTGTCAAATGATCAAAGATGAGCGTACGGACCTACCTGTTGGGCCACGTCCTTCTCTCCCGCACGCAGATGCAGTTCAAGTGTGGCCACGTTTAAGAAGTATTTATGTTCCACTGCACGTGCTTCCTCTTTTTTTTCTCGCATAAATTGATCAAGATCTGACGTGAGGGCTAATATCTTCCGACGAGCTCGTAGAGTACGCTCTGAACGACCAAGCAGAGCTCGCTCTCGACGCGGGCCAGTACCCACACATGCACTCATTATAACGCCTTCAGATTTCTGCTCGTACTGAAGTTAACCGCTCTTTTGACTGTCTCAAGTTGGTTACTGTGCGAGTGAACATATGCGAATATTGAAGCATCTTCTGCGCGCCGCGAAGGTCGAACTGCAGTTCGGATGTGATGTCGCAAGGGAAAGAACGTTCGTTGTATACAACTCGAAGCTCTAGTCAAATAACGTCGCTAAAGCGATGTGGCATTCCTGGACGCATTGCCAGTTCAGGCACTCTGAGATAAAAAGGCTTTAGAGCGACAGTTTCGAGCTGAGTCCATGCCCAGCAGGAATTTACGCTCGACACCGACTCACTGCGTCTGTCGTTCCGATTTCATTTTCAAAGCTTGTTGTTGTAGCTTGAAGCTTCATCAGACAAGAGACATCAGTTGCGTCTTGCGTGTCACGAAGAGGAAGACAATTCGAATTGGCGATCTGAAATTGCTTTTTGGTCTCACATAAACTCTACTCGTGTCACTGTATGACGTGCCACATTCCAGAATTTTCCTCTCCCTCCCCACCCCCACGCCAGCCCCAGTCGCGACTCACACGTGACACAGCTCAGGGCACTGGGTCAGCAACTCATCTGTGCATCCCCCAGTGGCCCCCCCTGCATGCACCCACCTCCACAAAGGGTACGGGCATATCGTACCTCAATCCACGATCATTTCATTGTCACCGCCACTTGCCCCATCAAAGCCGCCCCAACAAGGCGGCCCCGCTTTTTGTTGGCCCCCGTCACCCCCACCCCCACCCCACTATTTACCGTTAGGATTAGCCTGTAGCGCACTGACCGGGAGTCCTGGTATGTGGGCCCCTGTCTAGACCTTAGTCCGATCTGACTCGGGTACCGCTGCCCGTGTGTGTCACCGTTGTGCCACATGCCGTTAGGTACCGTTTGGGACTTTCGCCTAGGTTATAGGTCTTGGTATCATATCTTTTATCACACTCAATATTCTGAATACAGTCAACTTATTCGTTAGGCTCACTCCGAATATATCCAATTGGGGTATATTCACTAGGTCGTGGACCCATTTCACGCTTTTATTGTCCTTGCTTAAGGGCATGGTTGGCTAATTTCGCCGTTTGAGTAGGTGGTGCGCTTGGGCGCCTGTGGGGCGTTTGGGCGGTGAGCGCGGTTGAGATGCGGTCGGAGGCGGCTCTGCCGTTGTGAGATTTATGTTGCTGGTGATTGGGCTACGGTTATTTGGACCTACGTTACGGATTAGCTATCCTTGACGCTATTTTACTGTGGGAGGAGCTTGTCGGATATATAGTGCCGACTATATATTGTGGAAAGAACTCGGAATGCTTTCACTTAACATAAAAAGTAAGTTAGATTGAGTGAAACTCGGCTTAAGCCGGAAACCCTAAACCTATGACAGCCGTACGCTGTACGGAGTACTAGTACAGACAAAGGACTGTGACACACACGGGGTGTCGCATCCAGCACACCACCTGGTACTATTACGGAGGAAGAGTTAGTGACAGAAACAAGATATATATATATATATATATATAAGAAGGATATATATGTGTCGGGTGCTAAGGAGCAGAACAGTTTCGCAGGGGCGGGTGTTCTCGGATACTAAGATGAAGATATAAAATACTTAGTTGAGTGTTTTATAGCACACTGACAACTGTGACAACGGACACTGGTGACATCTCGGGCCGAGGGGTGACAGACAGGTGATTTTCACTAAAAAAATCATCTTTTTCAGCCTGAAATAAGGAAGGTTTATGGGGTTTTTGTGTTAAGAAAACATAAATTTTCAATTGAAGTTCTACAATATTTTACGCCTTTTTAAGCTTCAAAAAATTTTCGAAACTCGGTAGAAAAATGATACTTGATACGTCTGATTTTTATGAAATATGTTTTTGGGGGTTCATCGATGAACCCCTTTTTTTTTCTTCTAGTTTTATATGAATTTCAGGCCTTTTTGGGTTTTGGGGAGTTTTACAAGGGGAGGCCCTGAAAAAATTGAAAATTTGACCGAATCTAGGGTTTAAGATTTTCCCAAGTTGAATGTAATTTTATTTAATTTCCCGGTTGTTTTAGGGTTTAAGAAATATTCCTGATTTTCACTAAAAAAATTATCTTTTTCACCCTGAATTAAGGAAGATTTATGGGGTTTTTTGTGTTAAGAAAACATAAATTTTTAATTGAACTTGTACAATATTTCACGCATTTTTAAGCTAATTTATTTTTTTTGAAAATCGGTAGCAAAATGATACTTTTTACGTCTGCTTTCATGAATTATTTTTTGGGGGGTTCATCGATGAACCAATATATTTTTTTCCAGTTTTCTATGATTTTCAGGCCTTTTCGGCGTTTTTTTAAAATTTGAAAATTTTGGAAAAACCCAGAATTTTTCTACACTTTCAGGAATATCTTTGGTTGGCTTTGTTCCTATTTTATGGGGGTTGCCCCGTTTTTTCCCCTTATTTCAGGCATAAAACAGCCGACAACCGCTAGGTCACCAACTCCAGTTACGACGCGCGCCCGGACTTCTCTTAAATACCGAAGAACACGGACAGAAAAAATTAAACACGCAAACACTTAAACACGTACTTTGTGGCAATTACGCTAAGAAATGTCCGAAGAACAGCTAGCGGTAGTTGAGGTGTACCCAGAGGTGATTAATGTGCTTTGGATGCGTGCGCGTTTACAAGCGGTTGGAGTTGCAAAAGCTGCGATATTTCTGTGTGATTCAGCTTTTTTCTCAGGAAAAATACAAGGAAAACTAAGAAAAGCGTTCATCGATGAACGCTTTCTTAAAAACAGTTTAAAATACTCAAGCTTCGGAAACAAAATAAAGAAAGCGTTCATCGATGAACACTTTTCTTTAAACCGGTCAAAACACTTGTTTCTTTAGCAGTGTTTTTTAAAAAGCGTTCATCGATGAACGCTTTTGCGTTCATCGATGAACGCTTTTCTTATTCAGCAAAAAAAGGTTAGTGCTTGAACTCTTCTTGGTTTTGCATGGTGACTTTCTTCTTGTTTATTTGCTGTTCATCTGCAGGTCTACTGACTCCCTTCAGGACTCTTGCTCGAAAGAAGAACATGCGGTGTCAGAGCGAGTGTTGCTTGTAGATGTTACATCCTCAGAAGATGAGGAAGATTCTTGCAGGAAGAACCATGTTCCCATTAGCTGGTATAATGTTCCAGACGTGGCATTAGCTAAGAGGAGACTCAAGAATAAAAAAGACGCTGAGCGCAACGCAAAAAAACGTAGGACGCAATGTCCTTTGTGGATGCTGTGGATGCTAGACAGCCAGTGGTAGCTTTAGCTGAAGTAAACACTTTATATATTTTTTTATAAATAGTTTCTCTAACCCTTTAACCGTGTTCTTTGTCGTTTTAAATGGCGTGCTGTGTTTGTTTTTGTTTTCAGTAAGAGGTTCATCGCCATTGACGGACATGGTAGGCACGAGTTTTTCACTCGTGCCTTCCA
>LGRX02022627.1:0-15330 GCA_001247695.2 Cymbomonas tetramitiformis | reverse complement strand
GCAATCACAATGAAAGCGGAGGCATGTCACCCGCTCCATAAAGGACATCGGTTCCACAACAACATATGTCGCCCATACCTTTGGAGAATATACTTTATTTACAATTGTCATATCAAGATATACCATACGTGTTTCATCAGCGTACTTCTGCACTGAGACAATAGGTTATTAAGACTATCAACAAATATTGACCTAGGTGCTAGCACCATGTCCCACCAGGGAATCATCATTGCCTAGCGAGCTTTACCGTCTACGTCTCTTGGCCTGAGCATCGGATACCGACTTTCCGCCTTGTGCCTTAGGTGCTGGCCGCTTAGGTATAGGCCCCGCCGCGGCGGCTGCCTGTTGCTTGGCGGCCTTCTCGGTCTCGGCCTTCTCTTTCCTGGCGGCCTTCTCGGTCTCGGCCTTCTCTTTCCTGGCGGCCTTCTCGGTCTCGGCCTTCTCTTTCTGGGCGGCCTTCTCGGCATCGTCCTTCTCTTTCTGGGCGGCCTTCTCGGTCTCGGCCTTCTGTTTCTTGGCGGCCTTCTCGGCATCTTCCTGCTGTTTCTTGGCGGCCTTGGCGGCCTCGGCCTCCTGCTGCTTGGCGGCCTTTTCCGTTTCCCTCATTTCGACCGCCGTCTTCTTCCCCCGCTCCTTCTCGACTTTCTCTTGCTCTTTACGATGTGCCTCTCTCTGCCTTTTCACCTCGTCGTATTCCTGCTTGCTCAACACTTCGTCGGCCAAAGAATAAAATCCATCAGGAAACCTAATGCGCTCTTTCGCTGAGTCGACCATACCTTGCTCCCTGCATCCAAGACACCAGCACTTGTTAAAACCGATATACAAAGTATTTTTTCAAAAAAAAATGGATGTAGACATGAATGCTTACCTATCGAAAGCGACGGAACCCAATCCCAACATGTTGGCGGCTACCGAAGTGGTCCCCGAACCGCAGCACGCATCCAAGATGAAGTGATAATCGTGATGAAGAGGTAACACCCCCTCGTACGCAGATTTCCCCCTCGCTTCCCCCTCTAACTCAGGACCTCGCATATGGGTATTGATGAGGTCGTGGATGAGCTTCAGCGGCTTCTGGTGTTTGTTAATTCTTTTCCCCTCGGAGTTAATGGCGAATTTCGACGAGTGTACAGGGGCATATTCCCAGGTGTTGGTTCGGCAAGAAGCCACGAACTGCTTATCGACGACATCACTATCCGCATTCTCCTCCTCACCCAGAACTCTAATCAAGTTCTTCATCCAGGGAAGCCTTTTATGCACGGCTGGGTGGGTTTCGTCTGCGAGAGCAATCAGCGCTGCTTAGTCAGATTGCCCATGCTTAGACGCCAAAAGGCAATCACAGAATTGTACGTAACTTAAGATCTACGGACCTGTAGGTGTTGCTTCCTTGACGTAGTAACACAAGACAAAGCACTCCATGCGGTTGGTGTAGTTCCGTGGCGCAACGCCAGATTCCAAGGGCATCATGTTCGATCTGCTCAAAGGTTTCACCCAGAACATCTTTTCGGCGTTCCCATGGCAAAACTGCTTGGCGGCTTCGAAGAACTCGTGGTGTTGTTGGAAGCCACAGAAACATCCCCCTACCCAATCATCACACGTGGTCAAAGTGTTGAAGTTTTGTAGGAATTGCTTGAACTCTCCTGCCAAGAGAGGTTTCGGGATCCATCTCTTGTTCGAGTCCAGAGCATACTCGCAATCCATAATGAAACCGGTAAATGGAAGCCTGGGAAGAGTCGTGAAGGATTCAGGTGATGCGGGCTCCAGAAGAAAGTCCTTCTTGAAAACCAGTTGCGGAATCTTGTGAGTGTAGAAGTAGTCATCATCGTCGACTTGCTGGCCCTCAGGAACGTTTGACAATATTCGATAACTCACACCTGTGTGCAATGTAGACGATTAGTAATTACATAGCTACGGTGCACAAATGGAATATAAAACCGAGATACGCACCTGGAAGATTCTTTAGGAGATTTTCCGCAGTCGATGCTGTCGTCGATCCGATTTTCAGCAACACAGCGCTCTCGATATTATTCCAGTAGAACTTTATATCCTTCGGAATTTCTTTGATCGGTTTCTCTATCTTCGCCTCGTGCCGCTGTTTTTCTTTTGCAGGCCGTGATTCAAATTGAAATTTCCGGTTCTCCTGCTCGTTCTTGCAGGAGACCTTCGGGGGCACCACTCCCGCCTGGTACAGTTGTAAACAAACCCCGTCGTTAATTGAACACGCAAGCCGATATGAGAAAATCAGATATCGTGAAGGACGATCAGAGGGCGCAACTTAGGTAAATTACCTTCAGTAATGTACGTATTTCTCTCTCATCCCCAGCCCCTGGGAAATAGTCGCAAAACTTCTTCCAGTCGTGTTCTGGGTTGGGAAACGTAAAGCTGTCAAGCTTCTTTTGCAGCGTATTGATCTCGCCATCCAGCTCACCGTAGGTCATCTTACGATCCCAGAACTTCGACTCGGGAGCATCGGCATCCACGACAGCGTCCACTGGTTTCCTTTCCTTAGGTATGGGATACCCATCTTCATCTAGGTAAGCAATGAAGCAGGGTGCATTTATGTCGTATACGTTGTTTTCGAACCCTCTCGGTTGTGTTTGTAGAAAGTTCTGCATAGAATGCCGGTTTTTCTTGAGAAAGCTCAGTTGCCGGTAGGCCGGTGTCGATTCCAAGGAGTGTGTTATGTTGAATCGTTTATGAGCATCTGATGCAAGCAGCATTAGGTTCTCTCGAACATTGTTGAGAGTCTTGATCTCGGCGATACGGTTGATCATATCTTTGACCGTGTACTTCTGTTCGATGACGGCTTCGTCGACGAGCTTAGTGATCTCATGTAAGTGTCCTTCGGTCAAGGGGGGCCAGGTATCATAGAACCCCTTCGGCAGATCATGGTAGACGATCGGCTTTCCGGATGTGGGGTCCCATTTAGGCTGCTTGGTCGTTGGTGCGTTGAGGTCAGCTGTGCCGGTCGACATACCGCTTGAACGTTTACGTTTGGGCTTATTGCGAGATGACCCAACCGTGGCCAAGGTCGTCACCGTGGCGTCTTCATCGTCCGGGTCAACTCCTCCCTCTAGCGCCCCTTCATTGTGGGCCTTCATCACTGAAAGCGAAAACATGAAATACCAAATCGTCAGTTAGCTACTGCAAAAACACCTAAGAGCAAATAAGAATAATGTTGAGACGGGATTCACAAAAAATGGCAGCACCTCTCTGAAGTTATTTGAACAACTTGTGCGATTGCACCGAGATAGCCCAAGCAGCCCAATGCGGGTTCTTCTTGTCTGCATTCAGCTTCTGGTGATTGAACACCTGCGTCTTCAGCGCCGTTTCGAATTCGGGATTCAAGGTCTGCTTCGGCGGCACCTGACTGAAAATCAGGTTCTCAAACCTCTTCATTGCAGCGTCTCTCTCGCTGGGGTCAGCCATCAGTTTCTCCACGTGTTTTCGCATGCCAAGAATGATCTCCGTGATGTTGCGGTGCTTCATGTAGGCGTCAATGTTGTTCTGCTCATTCCCAAGCTGCGTGCGCAAACGAATTGCACGGATCATGACTATAGCTGGCCGACCGTAAACCCTCCCTAAACACTTGAGTATGTAAGCCCTGAGAAGCACCTGAGAAAACTGGCATGAGTGAGACACACCTGATTCATTTCGATGGCGCTCAAGTTCATGAAGAGACGACATTCGATGAACTGAAACGCTTCCGTTCGATTTTCATGGTTTGCGTGCTTTGCTTCATCCGCCTTGACGCAGCGACGCTTTGCCTCCAGCGAATGCTGATGTCCAAAGCAGGTGAATCTGTAGAATAACAAAGAAAGTGTAAGTTGGAACACATATGCATGCATCCATCAACGCAATGGGTCTTACCTGTATCTGCCTTGCGCGATGGCCGCCCAAACGAATGTCTCTGGGTTGATGCTTGTTGGATCGTCCTGATTCTCCTGGACAGCAATCAGGGCTGGAGATCCCGAACCGGTGTGTGGGTTCCAGTACATCATTTCGGCAATAGCCTGGGCGTGATGTTCGTCCAGTGGTCGAGGGCGATACGCTCCTTCTGCATCATCGATGTACAGGATGGGGATTTTCCACGATGTCGCACATGGATTATTATGGTCGACCAACTTATGCATGTCATCGATTGTCCTGATGGCCCACAGAAGCAACGTATACTTGGTTTTAGTAATGCACATACACCATCAAAAAAAGCAATGGTGGTATAAGAAAATCTCAGGAGGGAAGATGCATACTTGCGAATGGCAGCCTGTTTTTTTTGCTCCTCTGCCTCGGTTTCTTCGGCGGTCTTCGGAGTCTTTGAAGGGGACACAATCGCCTCAGCATCCTGCTCCATGATGAATGCAGCAGGATGCCGCTGCGGAGTTCCAGCTGCAGCAGATACAGGGCCCGCTGATGGGAGATGGCTTGCCCCTGATGGCCCTGGAGCAGGGCTTGCCCCTGATGGCCCTGCAGCAGGGCTTGCCCCTGATGGCCCTGGAGCAGGGTTTGCCCCTGTTGGCCCCGCAGCAGGGCTTGCCGCCGATGGCCCTGCAGCAGGGCTTGCTGCAGAGAGTCTTCGAGCAGCTCTACGAGTGCCTTCAGCAGGCGAAACAGCTGAAGATAGAGGTGTAGTTAGAAGTGAAGGAGGTGTAGCCATTTTTGGAAATGGTTCTTTACGACCCGTATCGTGTCCACCTCCAACTGGAGGTTGCGTTTGCACCTCAGCTTCGTCTCCACAGACCTCAGCATCAGGAGATGCAGGCTTGCTACCATCGGAACCTTCTCACAACACAAAAGCAAATCAATTCTCAGTATTTGAATACATATATCAATTTTGTGACCTAAGACGGAGAGCGAAGGAGAAAGGGAGATAGAGAGCGAGAGATGTTTTATATCGGCTCACCGGTATCGCTTTCAGAGTTGGTAACTTTTTGCGTTGGAGATGGACACCCAGCTTCAGGAGATGCAGGCTTGCTACCATCGGAACCTTCTCACAACACAAAAGCAAATCAATTCTCAGTATTTGAATACATATATCAATTTTGTGACCTAAGACGGAGAGCGAAGGAGAAAGGGAGATAGAGAGCGAGAGATGTTTTATATCGGCTCACCGGCATCGCTTTCGAGTGCCGAGTTGGCAACTGGTTGCGTTGGCACCTCAGCCAAAGATTGAGGAAGAAGGTCCGCACTGCCGACATCCCCTGCCAACACAAAAGCAAATTAATTCTCAGCATTTGAAGATATAATATTTTATCCAAGATAGAGAAAGATAGATTACCTATGATCCAAAGGTAGTGTTTCGATCTCACGAGTTCGTCGTCCTTTCCTGCTTCCTTATTTGCAAATCGGATGCGGGCCACCGTCGTGTCGTCTTCACGGACGCTGCCGTCTAAAGCTGTCCACGTCGGGGCGCTGTCCAAAATGTAGGCATATCCTCGTTTGCGGAAAATCGGTGTGGTGTCAATGACGACGACACCTTTCTGCATCAAAGCCGTATCTTGTCCTTCAGGTCGAGGAAAAACAGGCTCGTCTTGCACTGGGGCCTCCTCCGCCGCTTTTTGCAAGTTTTCGATGGACTCAGATACTTCCTCTGGAACGCTCTCCGCCAGGAGATGCTCTTCGGCTTTGAGAATGCTCGCAAGATCTGGAAGATACTGTTGCGATCAAACGGATAGGTGAGAAGCAGCGGAACGCGATAAACATTAAAATAACATAAAATTGACAGAAGGGGTGAATTTAGAAACTATTACCTGGGAGACAAACGCGGCCCATGTCGAGATGTGCATGGTCGGTTCAACGATCTGGAGATACTTGTTTTTGGCGGTGTATTTCAACTTGTGGACTCGAGAATAATCCTCGTACTGCTCGGTGTGAATAGCATGCAATGTATCCACAAGTTCAGTGAAGTACTTGAGCATCTTTGGGAAATAATCGTGTTTCAAGTATGCTGCTTCACCAATATTCTTCTGAAGATTGTCGAGTCGCTCGTTGTCTTGCGTGATACGCATGTACTTCGCATCGATAGCTCTGAAGATTTCTTCACGGCGGAATTCCCGGTTCGTGATGAAAGGCGATGAAGTAAAGCAGTCAGAGGCAGCAGTGTACATTATGGGCACTGTACCCTTGGGTCTCTTTTTTACGGGTTGCGCGCCAGGGCAAATGAATTTATCCATTGCGAGCAAAATGCCTAAGAAGCGAGGATGCTCTGCTCTGTCCTTGTCGTCTTCAATATCGATATACGTCTTGAACCATCGTTCAACATTGGTCATCTCGGTGCCAGCGTCAGGTTCAGGGATTTTAGGGTGACCAAATGACAATACTTTGTCGATGATGACTCCCGCAAAGAGGTGATTAGGTGCAACTGAAAAGAACGAATGAATTCGAAAGGCAGAATTAGAAAAGATAGGCAGAAGATAAATAAGGCCTGAATTAGAAGGAGAAGGAAAACGAAGGGAAGAATGAGAGAAAATACTGACCATTTCTCAGGGGCTCTACATTCCTCTTCGCCATAGTGTGAGCGAAGTCCACGAACGGACAGCATCCCAGAGCCTGTTTATTAGCGACCACGAGTGCAAAAGGTTCGTAATCCTTGTCCACTTTTATCGTCATCATGCCATGAATCACAAGCATCGACTCGCCGACAAGACTGTCATTGGGCCTTGGAGTCTTGAGGAGTGGGTACTTGTAAGCTTTTGGGATGATGCTTATGCTCCACCATCCCAGACCATGTTCACCGCATTTTTTCTCGGAATACATATCTGCAAGGATTGGAACCCTGTAGACGTCATTATCACAAAGCTTCCGGGCAAAGGAATGCCCTTCCGAATCCTCATCCCCTTCGGAAGAACTCATAACCCTGCATGTCACCATGCACAAAACACAGATTAAGAAACGTAAATCATGAATGATATAAATATAACACGGCCCTGTTAAACAACATCATATCATGTCTTTAGTATATTCATCTCTGAGCAATGGAATTATGTATACCAAACTTTGGCCCGAGATTTTCCCGGTTACCGCAGAAGGGTTTTATAACTTCATTCCAGAGTCTAGGTACTAGGTTTGTCCGTTTGCACGGCCGCGCCATTCCCCCGTTCTAGAGATGAATAACAGCAGAATATTTGAGATGATTGCATATTCACAACAAAATACTACAACAACAAAATATACACAACACAATATACACAACAAAACATGCACAACAAAATATGGTGGCTAAAGCCACCGATTGAGATTCGACCATCAATTCAAATCAAGACGAGTCATCCGCCGACAGTCGACAAGGTCAGTGCAGATGTACCCGTCGCCAATACGGGTAAGATCCATATCAATGCGTCGGCATCGACTGCAGGCAGGCCTCATAGACAACTCGTACCGCGACGGGTAGATCCATTGAGGATCTGCATGCTCGTTGTAAAAGCCGTTGTACCAGGCCCAATGATATTCACGAAGCCACCGTTTTGCGAAGTCGTCGAAATCGATGTAGTCTAGCCGGAATCTGAAGTTGTTTGACATGCCAGGTCCTTGCCAATGGAACCCTTCATCATCGTAATATGGGGCTTCAAAATTGGAGGTAGGGAATATCTGCAAGAAATTTCCCCAATCACGAACATCCCCCCAATCGACTTCGAGCAGATCACGTAATTCATAGAAATAGTGAGCCAAAGTTACAGGCATCCAAACATCACCAAACATGCCCGAAAACGTCAAAACTTGTTCTTCCAACGCCCACAAGAAACGTTCTTCGACCCATGCCTGCACAAAGTATTCCTCACGCAGTTGACGCATTTCCCGAATGTAAGGAAGAACAATCCCAAACAGGACGTAATGGGTATCCGCCATTCTTGATAATGCAAAGATGAAGCGGTGTGTCTTCCAGGAAGAAATGGAAAATGATCCTCCTAAAGGCCTCAAGCGATTTAAAGATTGCCAAGGAGGGCTTGGGCCTCTCAAGGTGAATGCCGCAAACCAATAGGATGAAACCAACAATCACAAGATTGGCCAAGATAAGATTGGCGCGGACAAATGTTGGCCAAAGATTGGCGCGGGTTGCGAGTTCTGGCAGGATACCGAAGTCCCACAGTTGCTGTCCGACTCCGACTCCGACTAAGGTATAAAAGCTCAATTCATCTTACTTAGCCTTCATTTGCTGCTTACGCTCACCATCGTGCCACCCCTGCCACCTCCTACCAGAGAGTGAGCGACGCGCCTCTACAAACTCGTGATGCCTTCAGTGTTAAGGTTTGGTGTGCATCGGAATCGTGCCAGTATCGATGTAGATGCCATTAATCGCCATGAGATGGAGCACCGACCATGCCCCGAATGCAATTTGCACCAGTGGACTTTGAGAACGATGGCAAACCGCCCTTTCCGCCGCCCGCCGATGCCTCACAGGCATGATCTGATAATGGCTATGTGGCGCTTTACCCGACGAACTCGGTTTTATCTGTTTTTTGAATTGGTAGAGCCGGAACGCTATCCCGATCGCGCTGAATATGCATGGGGTGAAGCGTGGATGACTCCGCGATTAATGGTTATTCCAGTCGACGTTGTACGCCTATTGGTCTGTTGGTACCAGAATGACGAAACGACACCTTTCGACGAGTACTGTATCAGTTGCGATTGCCTTAGTTGATCAGGTATACAAGCTCAATACCTCTTACTTAGCCTTCATTTGCTGCTTACGCTCACCATCGTGCCACCCCAGCTTGACACTAACAACTAACAACTGACCACGCTCAGGCAAACTCGTCATGAAATGCGATTATTGTGACCTTCCTGCAAACGTTCGCATATGGTTTAATGCTGGTTCGCATCTTGTTGCGATAAATGAGCATACCGAACATTTCGCGTGTATGCGTTGTTCTTACGAAATATTCATGTGCCAGGAAGCAATGGACGACGAAGACGGAGTATACTGGGAGCTGATAGATTAGTAGACCATTACTTTCCGGCGTCTGAAAGGCGTGGAATGAACTAATTCGAGATCGCTTGCCAACTTACGTACTTTGCAATGTAATAGTAACGCTATGATATGTTGTACGACCAGCTGACTTTGTTATGGCTTTTGCGACATATATATATTGTAACACTACTAACACTAGCAAACATTCTACTTGTAATTAAACGAATATACACCGTTCATGCAACAATACCCGTGTGATGATAGTTGTATAGCCGCGTTTTTGACGCGGGGCTTGTGTTTATGAACACACCCAATCCAAAAAAGATATCTCTCTCCGTTGATTGCTCGATGATCACTCGAACCACAATGGCAAACCGCATAATGAAGGCATACCGTACCGCATAAACGCATATCGTAACCTACGTGGCTGCCACGTGTCTGCATTACACTGCGCGTTATGATGACGTGGCAGGTCACCCGTCGTCTATAAACCGAGAATAGTAACAGAAAAACACCGTCTAAAAACATGCATAGTGGTTCACGTATCCCCAATAGTCTGTTTGCAGGATTTTATGCCTGTAAATAACAATGCTTGCAAGGTGATTAGCAGTTGAAGCGAGCGTCGCCCATAGCAAAAGTCGAAAATATATATTGTGAGGATAAATGTGGAGCTATAATACCTGCAGATGGCAATGCTTTCAAGGTAAGTAGCAGATGTTTGAAGGTATGGTTGAAGGTGCGTATGTTAGAAGAAACAAGGGGAAATGAATCTTCAAGGGTCGGGCAAGAGCTTTTGTACCTGGTCGTGAGTGGACCGCGGGTCGTGCAAGAGTAGTGTACTTTTGGTCCAATCAAATTCGTATATCTCGCACATGGGATCAGACACTTAGTCGCCGATTCCCGTATGCAAATATGGGCACATCCATGTGCAATTTAGGTCAGCATGCACGGTACACGTTTATGGATGTGCATATTCGGATGCTTAAAATCCCAGAAAACAAGTTGCAACTGAGATGGGTACTAGCATATGATACACAAATCTATATCATCATACAAATTTAATCTATATACACCAAATAATTGTCTAGGATTTCCTACTAGGGACTCGTAGCCGCCGTGGTTTCAATTGCCGCGACAGGTAACGTTGACGGTAACGTTACGGCTGAACCTGTCGGAACTTGAACCGAAAGGCAAGGTCGTTTCGAAACACACATCGAAAATACCCCAACGTGCATTTGTTGCCTTCCGCATTCCTGCACATATAACATTCATTGTAGTTCCTCCACAACATTCGAACAGTCATACCATGAGGAAGATAGTCAAAATTCCTCATTCTCATTCTGGGGGCAGTAGGGCATGTTGCGTACATGCCAAGAACATAGGCAACAATACATTCTCGCTTGGATGGCATGGTTGGATGAGGTGGCAGGTGAAGAAAGAAAAGTGCCAAGCTGAAAAGTGAGTTGTGAGGACAAGGTAGGTGCTTAGATATCTCAGTAGTGTGGCCGTCGTGATTTCAGTTGGCCAATCAAATGACCTCTTTCAGGTGGGTCGGATCGAAGGCCCGCATGTCACAAACATAGCATGTCACAACATTGGAAATGTGAAACGTCGATAATAATTTCATTCAAAATATGTTCGAATACAATCATATTTAACGGTGTTCCAACGATAAGTCAATTTGCTCAATGACAAAGCTATATGCTGTCGCTATATAGCATCAATTCATCCGACGGAACTTGACCCAAGAGCTAAGCTCCTCTCTGAACACACGACAAAAAAGGCTGAGTGAGCATTCCATGCCTTCGCCGTCGACGCATTGTGTATTGTAGTTCTCCCACAACTTTTGGATAGTCATACCCGGCGGAAGAAGAACTGTACTGCTGCATGGGTAAGACTCCCCGTGATTTTTGGCAAACTGGTCGATGTATGTGAAAACAGACTGCCGCTTGGATGGCATGACTATGGTAGAAGTAGAAGCAGGTGCGTCGCTGACGGGAAAAGGGGCAAATGAGTAGTTTAGGCAAGAAATAGAGCTTATGATCTTGGAAAGTCTTGGACCTGCCGAATTATTAGCCTATCAGATACCCGGTACTAGTCCGCTCGGATCGAAGGACCTACAAGTACATATCTACTATTATTTTGCGACGAAGGCGTGTCTGCGAAGTCCATGATTATCCTGTCTGCATTGCCAATCATTCTATGAAAGCAACCTCTGAAGTATGATTTTCGGGCACCTTAACTTGCAGATGCACATCATCAACCGACCAAACGGAGTGAGACGGTAAAATGGATAAGAATATACAAAATCTGGAGCGTGTAAGTTGGAGTATACAAACCCCATCCTTGCTGTATACTTCTGAAAGTGAGGGGTTTTGAAAATTGTGGCGTCCCGCATTTCAATGCGCACCGAGGTAACGATTTGCCCGCCAGATATCTGCTGTCTCACGATGGGGCGACCCTTTGGCCGACCTGCAAAACATGCGACGCATTGGATTTCCCAAAAGGATAGAAACTGCAGGTAGTCCCCATAGGACCAAGCACTCATGGAATTCCGTTCTGCTGGATGCCGCGTATCCCCCGGGTACTTAAACAAAGGTCGGCATCTTGCATATGGCTGTCCTAATATATGACCCCTTGCAAAACGACAGAAAAACTTATGCCGTGCGTAATCAGCTTTCCGACAAGTTTGGGGGCTTTGCAGTAATTCGCAAGATAGCAGCCGGTACACGTTGCAAGTTGTGAACGATCTTGAAGCCCGCAGTGCAGGCAAACTGGGTACAAAAATTTCATCCGTAAAGGCAGATTATCATGCACGCTTGCGTCATACATTTGAAATTGTATCTTATGTTCCTCTTCCATCGATTTCTTGAGCGCTAGTTCTGAGGGCGAGGACTCTTCAGGGAACCATAGTAACCAAACGTTTTTATCTGGATTTTCCTTCCGCAAAGTAGCAAGTATTGTCATTGGAATTGATTGAACTGAGATGGATGGGAATAAAGGTGCGTCGATGAAGTGTCGAGCGGGGAAATGATTTTGGAAGAGAGGGGAATAGGTTTCATACCTCAATGGTCGTCGTGGTACCGCTCAACTTCATTTAACCAATATAATCAGGCAATCACAATGAAAGCGGAGGCATGTCACCCGCCCCATAAATGACATCGATTCCACAACAACATGTGTCGCCAATACTTTTGGAGAATATACTTTATTTACAATTGTCATATCAAGATATACCATACGTGTTTCATCAGCGTACTTCTGCACTGAGACAATAGGTTATTAAGACTATCAACAAATATTGACCTAGGTGCTGGCACCATGTCCTAGCAGGGAAATCAGCATTGCCTAGCGAGCTTTACTTTTCTTGTTCTGATCGGATCCCGGCTTTCCGCCTGGTGCCGCTTTCCGCTTAGGTATAGGCCCCGCCGCGGCGGCTGCAGCGGCCTTGGCGGCCTTGTCGGCCTCGGCCTTCTGTTTCTTGGCGGCCTCGGCCTTCTGTTTCTTGGCGGCCTTCTCGGCCTCGGCCTTCTGTTTCTTGGCGGCATCCTCCTGTTTCTTGGCGGTCTTGACGGCCTCGGCCTGCTGCTGCTTGGCGGCCTTGTCGGCCTCGGCGGCCTCGGCCTGCTGTTTCTTGGCGGCCTTGGCGGCCTCGGCCTCCTGCTGCTTGGCGGTCTTGGCGGCCTCGGCGGCCTCGGCCTGCTGTTTCTTGGCGGCCTTGGCGGCCTCGGCCTCCTGCTGCTTGGCGGCCTTGGCGGCCTCGGCCTGCTGCTGCTTGGCGGCCTTTTCCGTTTCCCTCATTTCGACCGCCGTCTTCTTCTCCCGCTCCTTCTCGACTTTCTCTTGCTCTTTACGATGTGCCTCTCTCTGCCTTATCACCTCGTCGTATTCCTGCTTGCTCAACACTTCGTCGGCCAAAGAAAAAAATCCATCAGGAAACCTAATGCGCTCTTTCGCTGAGTCGACCATACCTTGCTCCCTGCATCCAGGGCCACCGTCGCGTCGTCTTCATGGACGCTGCCGTCTGGAGCTGTCCACGTCGGGGCGCTGTCCAAAATGCAGGCATATCCTCGTTTGCGGAAAATCGGTGTGGTGTCAATGACGACGACACCTTTCTGCATCAAAGCAGTATCTTGTTCTTCAGGTCGAGGAGCGACAGGCTCGTTTTGCATTGGGGCCTTCTCCGCCGCTTTTTGCAAGTTTTCGACGGACTCAGATTCCTTCTCTGGAACGCTCTCCGCCAAAAGTAGATCATCTTCGGCTTTGCGAATACTCGCAAGATCTGGAAGATACTGTTGCGATCAAACGGATAGGTGAGAAGCAGCGGAACGCGATAAACATTAAAATAACATAAAATTGACAGAAGGGGTGAATTTAGAAACTATTACCTTGGAGACAAACGCGGCCCATGTCGAGATGTGCATGGTCGGTTCAACGATCTGGAGATTATTGTCTTTGATTCTGTATTTCAGTGAGCGGAGTCGAGAATAATCCTCGTACTGCTCGGTGTGAATAGCATGCAATGTATCCACAAGTTCAGTGAAGTACTTGAGCATCTTTGGGAAATATTCAAATTTCAAGTATGCTGCTTCACCAATATTCTTCTGAAGATGGTCGAGTCGCTCGTTGTCTTGCGTGAAAAGCATGTACTTTGCATCGATAGCTCTGAAGATATCTTCACGGCGGAAATCCCGGGTCGTGATGAAAGGCGATGCAGTAAAGCAGTCAGAGGCAGCAATGTACATATCGGGCACTGTACCCTTGGGTCTCTTTTTTATGGGTAGCGCGCCAGGGCAAATGAATTTATCCATTGCGAGCATAATGCCTAAGAAGCGAGGATGCTCTGCTCTGTCCTTGTCCTTGGCGGCATCGATATACGTCTTGAACCATCGTTCAACATCGGTCATCTCGGTGCCAGGAGCGTCTGGTTCAGGGATTTCAAGGTGACCAAATGACAGTACTTTGTCGATGATGACTCCCGCAAAGAGGTGATTAGGTTTAACTGAAAAGAACGAATGAATTCGAAAGGCTGAATTAGAAAAGATAAGCAGAATATAAATAAGGCCTGAATTAGAAGGAAAAGGAAAACGAATGAGAGAAAATACTGACCAATTTTCTCATTTTTCCTTTTCAGGGGCTCTACATTGCTCTTCGCCAGAGTATGAACGAAGTCCACGAACGGACAGCATCCCAGAGCCTGTTTATCAGCGACCACGAGTGCAAAATGTTCGTAATCATCGTCCACTTCCATCGTTATCATGCCATGAATCACAAGCATCGACTCGCCGACAAGACTGTCATTGGGCCTGGGAGTCTTGAGGAGTGGGTACTTGTAAGCTTTTGGGATGATGCTTATGCTCCACCATCCCAGACCATATGCACCGCATGTTTCCTTCGAATACATATCTGCAAGGACTGGAACCCTGTAAAAGTCATTATCACAAAGCTTCCTGGCAAAGGAATACCCTTCCGAATCCGCATCCTCGGAAGAACTCATAACCATGCACAAAACACAAATTAAGAAACGTAAATCATGAATGATATAAATATAACACGGCCCTGCTTAACAACATCATATCATATCTTTAGTATATTCATCTCTGAGCAATGGAATTATGTATACCAAACTTTGACCCGAGATTTTCCCGGTTACCGCAGAAGGGTTTTATAACTTCATTCCAGAGCCTAGGTACTAGGTTTGTCCGTTTGCACGGCCGCGCCATTCCCCCGTTCGAGAGATGAATAACAGCAGAATATTTGAGATGATTGCATATACACAACAAAATACTACAACAACAAAATATACACAACACAATATACACAACAAAATATGCACAACAAAATATGAATAAAAATATCATATATACACGTTGTGTCCTATTCCTCCGCCCGCAAGTACAGCGGGGAGGGCTCGCGGGTGCGGCCATGGCCACCCCGGATGCGGCCTCGGCCGGGGGGAGCACGGTGGGGTGCAACAGGCTCCCCCACGTAGAGCTCATAACGGTACGACCACCTCCAGATCATAGGAGGAGGTGGTGGGGGAGGAGGAGGCGGTAAAGGGGCAACTGGAAAATGGAGCGGCAGAGGAGCAACAAATGCAGAATCATATGCGGACCGACTCAGTCGGTTCCCGCACATCTCCAAGAACAGCATATGGTCCTCAGGGAAAGGAGTGACTTCTCGGGTTCGCTTTGGCATCTTTACCTTTAGCTAAGTGTTTGAGAAGCGCTTGAGTTTGAGACCTATAAACAACAAAAAACACAAAAATGATTTAGCCATGTCTTTGATTCTGCCGCGCTGAAAAGCAAGAGCTGAAGGTGAGCGACTCATCCGCGGATGAGTCGCCCGAAGAATAGAGGGAGCTGAAGGGCGACTCATCCGCGGATGAGTCGCCCGAAGAATAGAGGGAGCTGAAGGGCGACTCATCC
>LGRX02022626.1:0-15845 GCA_001247695.2 Cymbomonas tetramitiformis | reverse complement strand
AGTTTCTCGTGACACTGCACTCTGCATTCCAAATGTGAGTTGTGGGACTAAATCCGTGTTCAGGGGCCGTTGAGTGCCCAAGACAAGGGTGACCGGGATGGATGAGGTCAGGGTGATGCACCGGCACATCCTGAGCCATGGTGCACCTCCGGCTCCAATCTCCGAGTATCAGCTTCAGCTTCTACCTCATCTACCTTTGAGACAGTGGGTAGACCATCCATTGTGTTGGACACACGTGGCTGCTTCGGCCCTCGAGCAGAAGCTGCAGTACACGTTCGCGAGGTGAGGGCTTGCCTGAGGGTTGCGGGAGGGAGGGGGTTGGAGGCCTGGGTCAGGGTTACCAGCTGCATGTGCTTGGGTATACACTCCACCACCTGCTGGCACGGCTGGTGGAGAGCGCGGACGTGGGGGACTTCGACGACACCTTACAGGCAGTGATGCCCATCATCGAGCAAGATCTGATGGGTGAGGTGGCACTGGAGAAGGAGGTGGCGGCGGTGGCGGCCAAAATGAAAGAGACGAAGCATAGCAAATCTATGGACACGCTGGAGCTGCTCGCCTCCCGTGTCAACTTTACTACCCACCTGGGTGACCTGATGGCGCCCGTCCGCAACCGCCTAGCAGATGCCAACTCCCTCAAGGTGTTTGCTCACACGCGCCCCCAGTCCAGCACCCAATGCGTGCCCCTGTCTGTACCTCCTCAAGCCCCTCACCAGAAGCTCTCCAACTCCCACTGCCCTTGTCACACCCAAGCCCCTCTGCATCCCTCCACACCCCAGCAGCACTGATGATGTCACCGCATCCAGCTTGCAGACTACTCAGGTCTTCCCCGCTGGCTTTGAAAGTATTGCGCAGTGCGCCAGGCTTCAGTAAGCGCAGACGCCCAGTGCTCGTGTCGGCAGCGCAGTGCGCCAGCCTTTAGTAAGCGCAGACGGCCAGTGCTCGTGCCGGCAGCGCAGTGCGCCAGCCTTTAGTAAGCGCAGACGCCCAGTGCTCGTGCCGGCAGCGCAGTGCGCCAGCCTTTAGTAAGCGCAGACGCCCAGTGCTCGTGCCGGCAGCGCAGTGCGCCAGCCTTTAGCAAGCGCAGACGCCCAGTGCTCGTGCCGGCAGCGCAGTGCGCCAGCCTTTAGTAAGCGCAGACGCCCAGTGCTCGTGCCGGCAGCGCAGTGCGCCAGCCTTTAGCAAGCGCAGACGCCCAGTGCTCGTGCCGGCAGCGCAGTGCGCCAGCCTTTAGCAAGCGAAGTTTGGCTCAGGTGAAGCGTCGACAAGGCATTGCCGGACATTCGGTCATGCAGTAGGCATGCCTGGCCCTCTCATTCACATGCGGTGTGAATTGTTAAATATGGGGTTTTGTGGCTCCGGCAGGTGCGTACGAAGCTGGAGACCGCATTGCACCACATTGCCGTGGGGCTGATGGCGAACCCCGCCGTTGCAACCCAGGACCTCTTCGTCTTCATCTACTCGACCATCTCGGACGGTGTGCAAGCTGAGGAGGCTGTCGCCACTGCTGCCATTCCCCTCGTCGGGGGGAGTGGACGCCGGGTTGGCCGGGAGAGGCCGGTGAAGGGAGCTGGAGGGGGCGCCGCCTCCCCACACACCCCGGATGTTGCTGTGCCGCCCAACTTTCACCTGGTGATGCAGTTCGCCCTCGAGCTGCTCCACATGACTCTCAAGGTGCAGCGCGACCTCTGCGTTTCTCCACCGCTTCTTATGCGGAGCCCTCCTTCTCATCCCCTCCGCCCCTCCGCCACCCCCACTTGAGCACCCTCGATTCCCTCCCTCGCGATCCAGCCATCTTCCCCCTGCGCTGATTAAGCATCCTTGAGATCCCCTCTTGCATCCTTGAGATCCCCTCTTGCATCCTTGAGATCCCCTCTTGCATCCTTGAGATCCCCTCTTGTTGTTGAGGTGTCATGACGAGGGGCTTTTGACTGCATGCCGGCCATCCCATTGGCTCCGCCCGGCCTCCTTGCTGCTTGCTGCACAGCGCTGGCTTGCTGGCAGCGCCCAGAAGTTAAGACGCCTGATCAGTCATCGTCGGGAGGCACAATAGTGACACCACCACGGGCCGGGATGGTGGGGTGTTTGGGATGGGGGTCTCCTGGCGTCAGCGGCGGAACACAAGTGGAATGACCGCCGAGGACCAGGTGCCTCTGCTGGACCCGCTGGTGCCTGCACTCAGCCGCGGCCTGCGCAGCCGGCGGACCAACATCACCTCCTTCTGCCTCAAGTGTCTGTGCCTAATGGTGCCTCTCAAGCTGCCTCAGGTCCAGGTGAGGCTGCCTTCCTTCCACCCACCCTCTCCACCTCTATCACCTCTGAATATTCCAGTACCATCAGCCATACACCTCCCTTCCTCTTCCACTCAACTCATCCCCTCCGCACCTTAAGCACCTTCCGCTCCTTCCAAGCCAGGCAACCCCGCTCCCCGCCCTAGCCCCCGCTCCCGCTTAGCTCCCGCCCTACTCCTCCCCGCCCCCAGCTCCCCGCCCTAGCCCCGCACCCATGGCATGAGATGGTGAGGGGTGGTGGCGGCATGATTTAGCTGGTCGCTGATTTGGCATAAATGCGGCAGGGCAGATGGGGGGTATGTAGCGGGGAATGTGGTTGGTGGCGAGGGTGAGGTTGCCTGGCACAGGCGGTGGGTCACTGGGGTCCGTAGGGGCAGCAACAATGTGGTATTTGAGTGGTGGTGGTTGCGGGAGTAGCAAGAGCTGCGAGCTTGCCCGGGGTTGAGGGGATCATTCACCGGGGTGGAAGCGGGGGGTCCTCTGGGATGCAGGCAGGGGCAGACGCACTGTGTGAGCGCGTACTGGCAATGATCAGGAACTCGTCCCGAACCTCTTCCACACTCGTTCAGGTGCCGAACCCCTCTGCGATGCCCTCTGCATCCTGCGCATAGCGTTCTTGGAGGGCGCGCTCGGTGCCGTGCAGGTGGAAGCCAAGTGGCACCTGTGGGAAACCCTTCGATGAAGCATGGGCCGCCTTTTAATCCACGGTGGTGAAGGCGGAGGGAGGGAATGTAACGGTGGAGCGCGGGAGCTCAGGGTTCGGAGGAGACGGGAGGGCGGCTTGTGCAGGACGGATTCAAGCTGCTGGGCAGCGTGATCCGCCACGCTTCGGAGGCGTTCAAGCTGTCCAATAAGCAGCTGAAGTACATTCTGGAGATGGCCTTTGTAGACCTGGAAGACCCCAACAATCGTGCCACCACGTTCTCCCTCCTCAAATCTGTGGTCGCACGCAAGCTTGTAGTGCCACAGGTGCGGGCCACGCAAAGTCTGCCTAAGCTTTTCGAGTTCCATGCGTGTCACGTGTCGGATATGCACATCCACACATGCAGCTTCGACAACTGTCGCAGCACCGTCTTTGCACTATATGTATATAAGGGTATATATATACACTTAATGTTATACTTCCTCCAAACGAAAAAGTGAACTTCGAATGACTTGAAGGAAGAATATATATGTATGCAAAGTGGACAATGCGCCGGATTAAGGACAGGGAAATGGGAGTGTCGGGGACTATGAGCCCCACACCCCGAAAAGGATGTCTCTTTATATATACATATGTAGTATATATATATATTGCATATTGCATATTGCGCACAAAGTGTTTGACCCCGTCTTTCCATACACCATTTGCCACACAGCCAGCATGAGCGCAGCCGACATATCGTTGCCACCTGGATCAAAGGTGGCTGCCCTCTAGAAGGAGGACCTGATGCTGCGGCACTCGATGCTCTGGGTCGCGTGGAGTGTGCACAAGGGAGGGCTAACGGACAGCATTCCCCACCGCAGGTGTATGACTTGATGACGCGCGTGTCGGAGCACATGGTGCGTTCGCAGCAAGCCCCAGTGCGTGACCTGTGCGCCCAGGTGCTCCTGATGTTCCTGCTGGACTACCCGCTGACGGCGAAGCGGCTTGGGGAGCACCTCGAGTTCCTCGTGCAGAACCTCGCATACGAGCACGCTGCTGGCCGCCTTGCGGTTCTGCAGATGCTCGCCACTATCATCCAACGCTTCCCGGGACCAGTCGTTGACCAATGGGCCGACTTCTTCTTTGTACCCCTGGTCATCCGTCTCGTCAATGACCAGGCACGCCCCTCATGCGCACGCCCCTCTCCCCTCGGGAAGCACTCAGCCATTCGTCACCAGGGCCCAAGTTGCGGCTGGCACATTCATCTGGGCCCGTGATGTACCTATGGCCAAAAGGCAGGCTCCCGAAGTTTCCTAAAATCGACGGTTGTAAGCTCTGATGCCACCCTCCCATGCCAGCATTTCTTGCTACCCCCCCCACCCCACCCCACCCCGTGCCACCCTCCCATGCCACCCTTCCATGCTATCAACCCCCCGGTCACCCTCCCACGCTGCTCTAACACGTCACCCTTCCTCGCAGCCGAGGCAAGGTTCTGGTATTCAGCAGCCGAAGGGAGGGATGGGCCTGCGAGGTGCCTGCAGGATGCCAAGTGCCGCGGCATGGTGGGCAAGGTGGTGAAGGCGCTGCTGGAGCGCGCGGACGCCTCTCGCTTCGCCCGGCTCCGCGGGTACTGCCAGCAATGGCTGACGCAGCGCACAGAACCGGAGCTGGTGCGCACTGCGGCCCAGGCGCTGGGCCTCGTGGTGGAGGTGGCGGGGCCGGCGCAAACCAACGCCTTCGCAGAGGAGCTGGCAGCACCCCTCACGGCGCTGCTCTCCGATTCACCTGCGGAGAGCACGCTGCAGGGTGGGGAAGAGGAGGAGATGGGAGACCAGACGGAGGAGCGAGGTAATTGGCAGGTGAGTGTCCACCCTTCCAGAAACAAACCAGGGCGCATGTGCCCTCCCTGGCAAATGCGTGGATACGTGGATGCGATGCCTCGTGATGTGGCGCATGACCCTCTCTCCGCACAGGCCAGGTCAAGGGAGCGTTCGCGTGTATTGCGTGTCAGGGAGTGGCAAGGCTTTGCTTGAGGGATGGGGTGACGAATGACTATCCCACAAGCAATCAAGGCGGGGAGCCTTCAGCTACGAGCTGTGCAGTCGCCCTTTGCATCTCCGAAGGCAATCCGTCACAGTTGTGTCCGAACTCACGGATGTACAAGCAGTGGCCTGCGCCAGTTGGCGCAGCGTCTGGACAAAAGTGCTTGTGTGATTACAGCTGCCTGCACGGAGTGATGGCAGAGTTGGTGCCAAATGAGCTGCGGTACTGAGCAGCAAGCAACCCTTGGTGTGGGGCTGTCCGCGGCTGGTCTATAGATAGGTGCAGTAGATGTGAAGACGTTACATCACGGAGCCGCATCGCATATTCCCCAGCTATTTGTTCTGCCTTTGGCCCTTAGGCAACATTTGAGGATGCGAGCTGCAAGTGCACGAGTGGGTTGACGCCGCGGGTCCTTTCATGGCTTTGATTTGCGGAGTCGGAGTTCCTTGGATCGGTTTTTCCTGACGAGATGGAATGTGTGGCAGGCGTGGTACTATGCGCTGCTCCTGTTGGATAAGGTGACGGTGATGGCACCAGAAAAGGCGCGGAGTGCCACATATGCAGCGACGTGGCGGGCGACGCTGCATGGCACGGTGCTGCTTCATCCGCACCTGTGGGTGCGCAAAGCCGGAAGCCGACTCCTGGGGCGGTACCTCGGGCTGTGCGGGGCTACTGGGAGGCTCGGAGAGGGGGAGGTATGTGCGGCGGCGGGCGGGGCACTGGCAGACATGCCCACACTGATGCAGACAGCGCGCAACACTTGCCAGCAGATGGAGACAGAGATGCTGGACGAGCTGCAGGCGGAGCAGGTTGTGAAGAATCTCGTGCAGTTGGCTCGTGTGGCTGTGGCGCGCTGGGAGGCAGGGGAGCGAGGGAGCACTCAAGATGGCGCGCAGAGAGGGGGCCAAGGCGTGCCAGAGGCATGGGGGAGGGAGGGTGAAGAGGATGATGAAGACAAGGAGGAGGAGGAGGACAAAGCAGAGGAGGCGATCAGCAGGGATATGCAGCAGGCTGTGGAAGTGGCGCCGGTGGCGGGCTTCATCTTGCGGCGCATGGGCCGTGCAGCTGCGAATGGAACCGAAGTGCAGCGAGCGGGAGTGCTCAGGCACGTGCATGCATCCTCCTCCCCCATATAAATCCTACCTACATCTCAACTACACTTGACTGTCTCCCGATGGAACTTTCTCACTCCGATCCGCCTCATTGCTGCGATCAAGCTTCCTGCTTCCCATCAAGCCCCCCCTTTTATCAATTAGGCGTTCCTCCTCGATCTAGCTTTTTCCATATAAGAATACTCCCTGTCCAATGGAGCATCCATCCCTCCAATCAACTTCCCAGCCTCTGATTAACCCTCTTCTCCCTCTGACCACCCTCTGATCAGCGTCTCCGTTCGATCATGCCCAAGTTCAAATCACGCTGAAGCCATCATAAAGAACATCATAAAGCCATCATAAAGAACAGTGAAATGATAGACCCTCCCCTCTCAGGGTGTCGGGTTTTGAGCCCCCTCGGCTATTTCCTTCTCCCTTTCTAATTCTAGTTGCCAATCTATTTTGCCTCTGTATAGTTTGTAAAGATGTGTGGTTTCGCTATCGCTTATTTTCTTCCGCAGTTTATCGGCTTCCCTTGGGTCGAATCCAACGCTGCTCTATCATTATTTCCTGTCGTGTTTGTACGGTATGCCCGTTTGCTCTATTGCCATGTCGTGTGGCATGGCATTTTGCCCATATTGCTTCAGCAGCTTCGCGAGTGGTGCGTATTTGTGTGTTTAGTTTCCAGTGCCTCCTCCTCCGAGTGGATGTCCTATTTGTGGGCTCTCTCTATTCGGCATGCCCGCGTATTGCGTCTGTGTGCCTGCCACGCTGTGCACCTTGCTCGCATCCCTTTGCATTCAGCTCCTTCCAGCATTGCTATGTCGGCCCAGTGCAGTACTGTGTCACTATCTCCTCTGTTGCCCGGGGTGTCCTTCGCATTCTGCACTGCCAGTTTTGTAATGTTCAAATTGGAGTGCAACAGAATTTTTGTGGTTTCAGACTTTCAGAATCCGTGACTCCTGCTGCAGTAGAGCCGAATGACACATGTAGCTCCGTGACACAAACAGGATGTACAAGTAGCCACGAAGCGACACGCCTGTTCAGCTCTGTTCCTTTTGCTCTTGCAAACAGGAACTTCACGGGTACCTACGGTACTCTGTGAGGCACACTGCAAATCCGATTTTGTAAATTTCTTCACCTGTTTCACCGGTAAAACAGTAGAGTAGGTAGTGACGAGACCACTAGGTTGTACGACGGCGATCGAACGACGACGGGAGATCTGACAGCGAAGTCGCGGGGACGGCGTTACGACTTCAAAACGACGGCTTCACATCGGCTACGGCAGTACGATTGACTTCACTGTTACTCCTTTGAGGGAGAGAAAATGGCTGGAACTGCGAAGGGCAAGTCTACAGAGGATTTCCCTCCCCTCCCGGGGAAGCCAGACATCGGGCAGGCTTCCCCTTCCCCGGCAGCACCGTCCACTCAGGACGTGCTGATGCAACAAATTCTGACAATGCAAAAGCAGCAAGGGGAGCTGCTTGAGATGCAGAGGCAGCAGGCAGAGGAGCATCGCCTGCTGCGTGATGAGCTTCAACGACAAGCACAGCTCAACGTTGAGTTGGAGGCGAAGGTGGCAGCGAAGCCTGGGACTTCTGACCCGGACTCCGTAGCCAAGACCGCCGAACAACTTCTGGAGAGAAGGAGGAAGCTGGAGTACGTGCCAGCAGCCTCGATCAACCCGTTCCCACCGCGGCCGGCTACACTGACATCGAGGATGCCGCAGTTGTACGACCTGCACGGCAGCAAGACGTACGACGCGCTCTCCAAGAAGTCCAACTCTTCGATGAAGTACGAGTGCATGATTCTGGCTCCAGCGCTGTCTTATTTGCACGACGTGGTGAACGAGTGCAACGAGACGTTGGACGTGAACGAGGACTGCGGATTGACGAAGAGCGAGTGGCAGAAACGTTTCCACGCGGTTACCAACTCGGTGCACGGCGTGTACGCGTTGCTGTGCAACCGGTGGACGATGCTGGAACTGCGCGGGCAGCTGGAGCAGGAGCCTGGTTCTTCACAACGGGGAGGATCGGACGCTCTACGCGCAAAGCTGCAGTTCGTGGAGGACAGAGTCTACCAGGCAGCAGACGGCGTGGTGGCAGATGAGGTGTTGCAGCAGTGGCTGAACGACTTCGACAAGAACCGCGGCAAGGCGATAATGAGCATGACGGCGAAGAACGCAGCGAACGCGGAAACGCGGGTGGTGAATCCGCGGGACCGAGAACTGCGCTGGAAGGACCGTAAGAACAAGGAGGAGAAGGACGGTAAGAAGCCTACCGAAAAAGGCGGCAAGGGCCGGGGCGGAAAGCCCGCGGCCGATGTGTGATGTGCGTGCCGCCATCCCGTCCAGCGCAACAGCCCTCTCCGGGCGCTGGGCGGGGAAAACTCACCGTGCAACAGCAGGTGAGACAGCGGAGGGGAGCATGGCGCGCGGCGGGCGCCAGTTCCGAGGTGATGCAATGGATTACTCACGGGGTGAAGTTGAGGTGGAAGCGCAAGCCTCCACCTCCGTTCGACCACGGGTGTCACTGAGGGATGCTACGCGGCAGCAGCAGGTGTGGCTGGACGCGGAGAAGGAGAGGCTGCTGGAGAACGGTGCCTGGACGAGAGCGACGAGAAGATCTCATGTTTCTCGCGCTTTTTTAGTGCCAAAACCGGGTACGAACAAGTGGAGACTGGTGGTGGACTTCCGATGGCTGAACCAGTGGTGTGTGAAAAATCGTGTGAAGATGGAGACGCTGAAGAAACTAAGGAGACTGGCGAAACCGGGCGACTGGTGCTTCAGCTTCGACCTCCAAGACGGTTTTCATGCGCTGGGGATCCACCCGGACTTTCAGCGATTCATGCAGTTCGACCTGCAAGGGGACCTGCTTCAATGTTCAGCGATGCCGTTCGGATGGAGCGACGCTCCGAGAGTGTTCTGCAAGTTCGTACGCGTGATGGTGGAGGCTCTACGTTCTCCACAGGCAGCGGAGGATCGCAGAGAAATCAGGAGGCTGCGGGACGGTTCCGCAGTACGACAGCGATGGTCAGTCCGTCGCAGGACCGGTGGTGCTGGCGGGGACGCGAACCGTCACAGCGGAATGCGAGTACTACCGTACATGGACGATTTTCTGGTGCTGGTCGACTCTCAGCGAGAAGGCTTTCTGCGTCGAGAAAAAGTTCAACTGGTGCTTCATCGACTTGGCCTACGGCGGAACGAGAAGAAGGGCCAATGGGAGCCTACGCAGGTGGTGGAGCACCTCGGGCTGGAGGTGGACCTGAAGCTGGGACAATTCCGTGTAACAGAACGACGGGTACACAAGATCCACACCAAGGCGAAGGAGATCCTGTGCGACGCAGCGAGAAATCGGAGGTGGATTCCTGCCAGGAGACTGGCTTCCTTCACGGGACTCTGCCAATCCGTGTACTTGGCAGTACCAGCGGCGCGGCTCTACCTACGGGAGCTCTACTTCGTGCTGGCAGAGAAACGCAGCTGGGGAGCAAAGGTAAAAATCTCGCGTGCAGCTCGGGGGGACTTAGAATGGTGGTCCAGGCTGCCTGTGATGAGCAGGTGGAACGGGCGCAAGATCTGGAGATCCCCGACGAGAGCGAAGGTGCACACAGACTCTTCGATGACAGCCTGGGGAGGAGTGCTGAACCTGAAGTTCCCCGCGCGAGGCTTCTGGCCAGACGAGATGCGCAGCTGGCACATTACACACCTGGAGCTGGAGGCCGTGTACAAGACCGTACAGGCGTTCCTGCAGGAACTGGAGGGCAAGGTCGTACGGCTCTACTGCGACAACCAGGCGGTGGTGGCGATGCTGTCACACTTCACCTCCAGGAACCCGGACCTGATGAGGAGAATGAGGAGACTCTGGCTGCTACTGGATCTGCACGACATCGAGTTCCGGGCTCGGTACATCCGCAGCGAGGCCAACGTGTGGGCCGACAACCTTTCGCGTTGCGAGGATTTGGACGACTGGCGGCTGAATTGGGACTGGTTCGTGTGGGCCAACAAGCAGTGGGGGCCCTACACAGTCGACCGGTTCGCTTCCGAGATCTCCGCGCAGCTTCCTCGGTACTACGCTGCGTGGAAGGACCCGAAGTGCGAAGGTGTGGACTCTCTGACGTACGACTGGCGGGGGGAAAACAATTGGGTGAACCCCCCGTGGGCGCTGCTGGACGAGGTGGCGCACAAGCTGCGGGAGGAGGGGGCCGCTGCTACGGTGGTGGCTCCGTACTGGCCGGGACAGTCCTGGTTCAGGGAGCTGGAGGCCCTGGCCACCGAGGTGGTGATCATGCCACGGCGCAGGGACCTGTTCACTCCAAGCAGGCTGGGAGGGTCCGAGCTGCTCGGGCCCTCGAAGTGGGACGCTGTGATGTTCTTCATCGAGGCGCGCCCGTGAGTTACTACGCTGCTGAAGTACGAAGAAGCTCTGCTACGAGTACGACAGCGAGCAAGGTGACCGTGGGTACAAAAATCGAGGTGTTCTGGAAGGACGATGACTGCTTCTACCCGGGTGTGGTGAAGGAGTTCAACGAGGACGGGAAGGCGCACGTGCTGTACGACGACGGCGACGAGGAGACGCTGGACTTGTCCGAGGAGAACTTCAAAATCATCAACAGCACGGACGAGGCAACGGACGCGGACGGCGAGAACACCGAGCGGATCAGCGGAGGCGACTACGAAGAGTACAAGCGCGGTGGTGTTGTACAAAATTTCCTCACGCGCTCACTTTGTGAGCGGTGGAGGGGTGAGTTGGGACCTTCCCGGCTCACGGAACTGGCAGTGACGATGCAGAGAAAGGCACTGCTGGACACGAGGATGGGCAACTACGGACCGAAGGCGCGGCGATTCATTTTATTTTGTGAGCATGACCAACGGCCGTGGCTACCAGCGTCGGAGGCGACGGTGTTGCTGTACATCGCCTCTCTGTTGGAGGACGGGAACATCAAGTCGGCATCCTTACAGCCGTACCTGTCTGCCATCAACAACTACCACGAGGACCTACGTTTTCCTAGACCAGCGAAGGGGCGTTCTGTGACCCGAGCTGTGAAGGGGATGGCGACCATCCAGGCGGAGCTGGCGGTGCAGGAGGAGAACATCGAGACCCAGCGGACGTGGCTGCCAGCGGCACACGTACAACGTGTGCACGAAGCAGCGCTGAGTTTGACTCCGAGATCGCCTGAGGAGCTGCGGCTACTGCGAGCCTTCGCCTACGTGGTTGTGGCCTTCGTGACCTTCGGCAGACCGGACACGGGGACCTCGTTGTCACGGCAGCACGTTCATTGTGGCGACAGTGAGTTCTCAGTGGTGCTGCTGAAGGAGAAAGGACGGCGGCATCAACTGGTGAAGAGACGCCTGTGCATCCCCTGGAAGGGGGTAGCTCTGTTGAAGGAGCTGATCGAGCACTGGGAGTTCCACCGTGACACGGCTTGGAACAGTTCTGAGAAGACTCAACCTGACGCCTACTGGCTGCTACCCGAGGACCCGAAGAACTTCAAGGCTTCCGTGGCAAATGACTGGATTGGTCTGGCTCTCAGCGAGCTGGACTGCAGACCTCCGGAAGGAGGTCACTTTTCTGCACACAGCACCCGGAAGGGTGCCACGACGTGTGCTCGAGCTGTGGGTGTTGCAATGGAGAAAGTGTGCTTCCTGGGAGGCTGGTCACAGTTCTCATCGGCAGTGCAGCACTACATCGACCCGACAGCTCTGAGGGACACAGACATGGACTACTACTTCGCTTGGTTAACATGGTCACAGTGACAGAGATCAGATTTCTTTTGTGTGCCTCACAGTTTCATCTTTGGTTTCATGGCAAATGAGGATTCGAGCAAAAGAGAAATGTTCAAATTGGAGTGCAATAGAATTTTTGTGGTTTCAGACTTTCAGAATCCGTGACTCCTGCTGCAGTAGAGCCGAATGACACATGTAGCTCCGTGACACAAACAGGATGTACAAGTAGCCACGAAGCGACACGCCTGTTCAGCTCTGTTCCTTTTGCTCTTCCCACCGCTCCCGACCTAGAGGACTCTTTCCTTTTGGTGACGTGCACAGACAGTCTGGACATCTCATCAAAAACATGAATTTAGAAAGCATGTAAAAGCACAAAATGCATTTTAAACACTTTACAAAATCATTTTAATGAAATGTATTGCAGTGCCTGCCTTTGGCAAATGAGGATTCGAGCAAAAGAGAAATCCATTATTTCGGACATTTCGCGTGCATCTTCCCCTTCCTTTCTCCGACTGCGCATTCCTACTGCACATCCTCCTTTTCTGCCCATTTTTTGTTGAGTTCACTGCCAGTCTTGTAGTATCAGCCGCCTGCTTCTCATTGCTCTTTGGCTGCGCCGCCCCAGCACATGGACTGGGCTTGCTAGGCTGCCTTTGGCATACACTTGGTACAGCATTTAGGTGCTCCATACCCTCGCATGGGTTTAAGCCATTACGCTCCATGTGTTTGTTGTTATTGTTCCTATTTCCTCTCCGTTGCTTTTCCTCTCTTTCAGTTTCTGTTTCCATCTTTGTTTGTTCTTGTCCTGCTGCTGCATCCATTAGTGCAAGCACTTGCTCTGCCTTTGTTCTTCTGGGTATGCCGCTTGCTTGTTCTGCTGTGCAACGCTCATTTCCCCCATTTGCCACTGTTCGGTTCCTCCTTGAGCGCCAAAGCTGAAAAGGGTGCACGTGGCATCTGTAGGTCAAGCTCCTGCAGAGGCGGGTTCGGGCGCGCATGTACAGGACACTGAGCACACCGCTAAAGAGGGTCTGATTTTCCAGGAACTGGACGCTGAAGCTTAGGCTCTGTTGGAGGGGCCCTGCGGGAGGTTTGTGCAGGTGGTGTGCAGCAGCTGCCACCATCCTCGGGCCGGAGACAGTACGCCCTTGCCTGCTGGATGTGCTGCGTCCTGTGTTGCGTGTGCTGAATGCGCCGAGCACGTCAAACACGCAAGGAGTGCGGGAGCTGGCGGAAGAGGTGCAGGGCATCCTGCGGGACAGCATCGATGCGCAGGAGCTGAGTACAGCGTACCACCTGCTGCAGTCTCGTAAGGCGAAGGCAAAGGAAGGGCGCAAGAAGACATTGAAGGCAGAGGCGATGCTGGATCCAGAGGGGCATGCCAAGCGCAAGCTGCATAAGTCGCAGAAGAACAAGGCGCTCAAGAAGCGTAAACTGCACGCAGTCATTGCCCACAAGGCCAAGACACGTGCAGCCCACCAGCCTGCTGGGCAATGAACAGGAGTTTGTTGCATGTGGGTAGTAGGGATGGAGCATGGCAAGTCGCGTCGTGCAACACTCCTCGGTATTGATGGGCGTGGATCTTGACGCAGATCTAAGACGGAACAGCTCACTTTAAGTTGAATCGTTGCTTTGAAGCACTGTGCAAAGGAAAATGTGACATAGAATTGTGGCATCAGGACATGAGGTATGCTTCACAGTTACCCTGAAGAATGACTGTGGAAATATGCATTATATTTGCATGTGGATCATGCAATTTTGGGATGTACACACAATTTGTACTATTTGGGAAAGTCACCCGTGTTGTCAGATATGCGAGCAAAACATCGTCTATAACAACGTTAGTGGTTTTAAATTGGAGCCCGCAGAATGTTAGAGGTTTCACAAATGTATCAATCGAGCTGAGCTCTAAGCGATATATATGGATAGGCAAGTACCGATGCACTTTGTCCAAGCGAGTCGAAACCCTAGCAGCAAGCGGTGTTCAAGTATGTGCCTGAAGGGGAACATGTCGGCTCTGTTCTGTCGCACTCGTTCTTCAATAGAGCTTCACGATATGCGCACTGGAAATATCCAGGATTTTATTGCGATCAGTACAGTTCGTAAGTTCCCACAGACCATTTATCCAAATGGCAGCATATGTCTGTTGCGCTCGCCTTCAAGCTGTCAAAAAATCACATCGGAAATACATAATGAAAATTAGATGCTTGCGTAATTCCTGCGCGCGGGAATTCTGTGCTCGAAGCACAGTCAGAAAAGAGAATTAGGGTTATGATATAGGGAATTGCATGTATGTGTACTCCTAAACCCTAACCCTAATGAGTATGGAAAATGTGGTGGGATTTATCAGCATTAGTTCGCAGAACCAGTGAGTGTTTACGGTCGTCAGATATTTACAGTCGATAAATGTGGGCTTCGATCGGCCGAGCGGATCGACAATTATGACAGTCGACAATTATGATCAGCGGTGATGATGACGTCAGCATCGGGTGACGACTATGGACTATGTCAATAGTATCGATGTACTCATGTTATCAATTATTTGATTGTTAGACACTTTATATTCGTCATTCGGAATTCGGGTGACAGCCTGTGTTGATAAGATAACACTGGTTGGCTGACGTAAGCACCGTAGGCTTTATTGGGAATCGATCTAGGATCTGACAACGGTGTTCATCGATAGGATTCATCGATCTTGCCTGATGACATCCTGACATTGCACCCCTGTGTTACATGTGCTTTTCTTGAAGGAACTTGGTAAACTTTTCAGTATTGTTATTTTACCGCACTTCTCTTTAACTCCACCTAGTGCCTACCATGTTTTAGCCTAGCATAAATTCGCGTTTCAACCTTAAAGTTTACCCCGCGACTTCAGCATATTGTTATTTGACCTACAACACGTACAAAATGACTTCCACTGCATCATCGGGTTCAAAATCCCGCAGGGGTGGGCGCATGGAAACGTTTTTATAGATACGACGAGGCCAAAACTCCCGCGCTCGCGGGAAATCCCGGGGAGTGGGTGATGCTTTGGAGACGTTAGTACCATAGTACGTAGATACGACGACGTCACCATTCCCGCGCGCGCAAGGATTCCTGGCGGGTATGGACGCGTGGAAACGTGTTTGCGGATATGGGGGAATATATATGCGTGAAAACGTTTGAACAGATACGGTGATGCTACAATTCACGCACGCGCGGGAATTCCTGGCCAGGTAGGTTTGCGGAAAACTTAGATACAGATACGATTATGTCATAATTCCCCCGCGCGGGGGGGATTTCTGCGGGGTAGGTGCGCGGAAACGTTTGTACAGATGCGAAGATGTCATAACTCCCGCGCGCGAGAATTCCCGGGGGACGAGTTCACATCATAATTACGGTGCTTCGGCTTAGTGATCCATCCGTTCGACCGGGCATAGGGATCGGATAGTGATCCGATGTCGATGACTACGACAGGGATCAGGCCGACACCGGCTGCACGCTCGAACGGACCCTCAGTACACGAACCTGACAAGGTCCGACCTCGTGTCCGACCCGAGGTCGGACCTCGATAGCACCAAGAGAGCACCAAGAGAGCACCCAGCATTTTTTCTGACGTGGCGCACAAACTCAGCTTATTGCCGTTCGATGATACAAGGTTCAGCAATGATTCGGGGCTGGCCGTGTCCTTCCTCACTTTCCACGAGTGATGCGACAATGCATGCACCACCCGTAGTAGTACGCGGAGCCCCGCGTGGGCGCCACGTGCATTCTTGCAGGGGGTGCACGGGTCTGGCCTCGAAAGATTGATAGAACGCACGTGCTCGGGGAATACTTGCGTTCTAGCAATGATTCGGGGCTGGCTGTGTCCTTCCTCACTTTCCACGAGTGATGCGACAAAGCATGCACCACCCGTAGTAGTACGCGGAGCCCCGCGTGGGCGCCACGTGCATTCTTGCAGGGGGTGCACGGGTCTGGCCTCGAAAGATTGATAGAACGCACGTGCTCGGGGAATACTTGCGTTCTAGCAATGATTCGGGGCTGGCTGTGTCCTTCCTCACTTTCCACGAGTGATGCGACAATGCATGCACCTG